>JAMAIG010000303.1:0-20428 GCA_023629715.1 Taiozyma sp. PG4208 | reverse complement strand
TTTCCTCTTATCTACCCGTCTTTACCGCATTTTTCAGCCAGACTATTTTTTGCCACAATGTTTTTGTGTCAAAAGTTGGCCCTCAAACATCAAGGCCATACAGGCTTGTTCACCAGTGTTCCACTTTCATGGCCGCTAATTGAGCGATGTACTGCGTACCCAACTCCACGCGTCTTAGCTTTAATCTACTAGAGCTAGTTGAACCAGGTCCCATTGGCACAGATCCATCAAGCCTCCCACAAGCTGGATCTAATCTTGAGGATACTGCCATTCTTGAGCGCTTGTTCCGTAATGCTGATTTTGAGGACATCAATGACAGGAATGAATCGAATGACTCGGCTGACAACGCCTCAGCGTTTCGAGACGACGGTCCCCCTTTAATTGATCGAATAGAACTCATGCACCGTCGTGTTTCAAGAGGTCGAGGAATGAACATTCTTCGAGGCTCTTCAAGGAGGAGTACAAGTGTTAGAATACCTAGATACAATCGTTTCCGGTCGATGTTCCACTTTAGAAACCCCTTCAGATCTCAACGTCGTCAAAGAGAGGACTCGAGCCTCTCAAGATACTCCAGTGCACCTTCTAGCCCTTTACCTACACCCACTGCTGGTGACAGTTCTTTGACACTAGGACGAAATGGTACAATAATATCTGATGCTCCCACTGTACAGGAGGATGGGGCTACATATGAACAATCTGTACGGGTGCTCTCATCTTCGTCAACTTCACGTACACCTGCATTGGCACACCCTTTCTTGTTCAATAGAAGAGATGTTAGTATAAGGAGGGATGATGAACATAGACTATCTTTCCACTTGAGATCACTATTTAACCATGGACATGGCTCAATTGTTGTATCCGATGGTGATGTGCCTGATACTCGAGAAGTTGGTCACTATGATGACCAAGCTTCTTATCCAGAAATAGTTATGGAATCTGATGAATTGACTCGAAGTGGTGCGACGTACAGTGACATATCTCCCAGTGATCTTATTGCTGTCCCTGTTGTGAGACATTCTTCAGAGATCGATGCTACATTTGTGAGACCTCCTACTCCCGTTCCAATCGAAACAGGTGTCGCCTTCAGTTTGAGACGTTTGATCTTCCGTTCCAGCTCTAGACGGGAGAGATCCACAGGTTCTACTCGCTCCCCTCCTCTCTCTTCACAAGATCTATTCATTGCAAGAAGTGGTGAGAGCTCCAATTTGCAGAATTTACCGTTAGAATTCCAGACGTCAACTACCATTGTGCACCCTCCATGTGTCTCTAAGACCGCTGTTTCTGGAGATCTTGCGCCCTCAACATCTACTTCAAGTCGGTCTAATGACCCTGTTAGAGCACAAAGAAGGGAGTTTGTTAATAGTTTGGGTAGAAATAGAGACTTATTCCAAATGTTGGGAAGATTTGAGACTCGGTTCAGTGATCCCTTAGAACATTCTGGCCATACAACATATAGCAGTGCCTATAACTCTCCACCCACTAAGAGCAGTCAATCCAACATATCCTCTTGTTCTGGTAATTTCGAGGATCAGTTTATTTACTTGGGAACCAAATGAGATGTTGTTGTTGTTTTTGGTTTGTTTCACCTTTTGCCCCATTGTAGTCCGTTTTCGTTAGTATGGTTTCCTTGGGTGGATTCCACATTGGAGAGAAAAAAAAATTATGAGAAAACCATCTTATCAGTCATCACTACCATACTTCAGAAGAACACAAAATGTCCACTGAAGAAGTGACCCAAAAGACTGAACAATTATCTGTTGACGGGAAGCCACAGGAACAAACCATCACACCTTGGGAAGTGTCCGGTGCTGTTGTCCAAGGTCAAGCCCAAGCGATCGATTATGACAAGTTGATTCAACAATTCGGTACTAGAAAGATCACACAAGAGACCCTAGACAGATTCACCGCAGTCACAGGTCAAAAGCCACATCACTTCTTAAGAAAGGGCTATTTTTTCAGTGAGAGAGATTTCACCAAGATTTTAGACTTGTATGAACAAGGGAAGCCATTCTTTTTGTATACTGGTCGTGGTCCATCTTCCGGTTCCATGCATTTGGGTCATCTAGTTCCTTTCATCTTCACTAAATGGTTACAAGAGGTGTTCGATGTGCCATTAGTCATTGAATTGACCGATGATGAGAAGTTTCTATTCAAGCCAAAGTTAACTATTGCTGATGTGAAAAACTTTGCAAAGGAAAACGCTAAAGATATTATCTCTGTGGGTTTTGACGAATCACAGACTTTCATCTTTAGTGATTTGGATTACATGAATGGTGCCTTTTACGAAAATGTTGTTAGAACTTCAAGACAAATCACGACCTCTACTGCTAAAGCTGTCTTTGGGTTTCAAGATTCTGATTGTATTGGTAAGGTTCATTTCGCCTCGATTCAAATCGCCACTGCCTTCCCATCTTCATTCCCTGATGTGCTGGACTTACCTCCAAAGACCCCATGTTTGATCCCATGTGCTATCGACCAGGATCCATACTTCAGAGTGTGTCGTGATGTTGCTGATAAGTTGAAGTTTGCTAAACCTTCTTTAATCCATTCAGAATTCTTCCCAGCTTTACAAGGTTCTGGTACAAAGATGAGTGCCAGTGATGAGACGACTGCCATTTATTTGAATGACACTCCAAAGCAGATCCAAAAGAAGATCAACAAATACGCCTTCTCTGGTGGTCAAACCACTGTGGAGGATCATAGAAGATTAGGTGGGAATCCAGATGTCGATGTTTCATTCCAATATTTGAGTTTCTTCCTTGATGATGATGAAAAATTAAAAGAGATTTATGATTCATACAAGAAGGGTGATTTATTATCTGGTGAATTGAAAAAGATTACCATTGACGAAATTACCAAATTCATCGTTGCATTCCAAGAAAAGAGAAAGTCTGTGGATCAAAATGTGTTGGATAAATTCATGAAACCACATAAGCTTGTCCGTGGCCAAAGGGAACGTCTAGTTCCTATTAAGCCAAAGGAGGAAAAGAAGAGAGAAGATAAGAAATAGAGTAGAAGGATCATGTTTACAGATGTTGGAATATAGATTATAATTTTTTTTTTTTTCTCAATGGAAGCTAACAAACTTCTAATGATCTATGAAACATGATTTTTAGAAAAGACGTTGAAGGTATTAAAACAGAATTTATAAGTTGTTGGTTTGGATGTATTCAACAATCTGATCAATGGTGACTAACTTGATGCCAAATTGCTCACCGAATTTTGTACAATCGTCCAGTCTCATCATTAGACCATCTTCATCTCTAACCAATTCACAAATAGCACTTGCCTCTTCCAAACCAGCTAGTCTTGCCAAATGCACACCAGCTTCAGTGTGGCCTCTTCTCTCGTTTAGTAAACCAGGTTTGGCTCTTAGGGGCACAATGTGGCCAGGTCTTAGGAAATCAGTAGGTTGAGCATCTGCAGAGGCTAAACGCTGCACAGTTAGAGCACGGTCATAAGCAGAGATACCAGTAGTAGTACCTTCTTTCACGTCCACGGTGATGGTGTAAGCGGTTCCATGTCTATCGGTGTTTTCAGCGATCATAAGTGGTAAGTCCAAGGCATCGGCTTTAGCAGTGGATAGAGGAGCACATACGAACCCACTAGAGTGACGTACTAGAAAAGCCATCTTCTCCGGTGTGATATGTTGGGCAGCGATGATCAAGTCACCTTCATTCTCACGGCTCTCGTCGTCCATCACGACTAGAAATTCACCATTTTCTGAAAGAGATCATCATGTTAGTAATGTCTGGGGAAGGTGCCAACGCCATAGTTTCCAGAGATCATCAGCCATGGCCATGATGTCCAAGAAGGGAGGTGAACAGTTCAGTTCTAATGGGTACAAAAAAAATTAGCACTCACTGTATGCCTCTATGGCTTCAGGGACGGTAGCAAAAGTCATTGTGTATGGTTTGGGAAGCGTTGGAAAGTGTCGTTAGTCGATGATGGACATTATGCGATGGGAAAAAGCTTTATATTTAAACGGAAAGCGCCACCGCGAAAAAAAGAATAGGATTATCAATAATTTGTAATTTTGGTTTGATTTGTAAGTGTTGAATTACTGGGAATGAGTGGATGATTGATACACATAACACACTAAATTAAATACCCATTCAACTATTCACCTCCCACTCGGAAACACCAAAAGTCTCTCAGATTACAACCGTTTCCCCAGCAACAGTCTGCCTATTTCTTTACTTCTTCTTTTCTTTTTCCATAATATCGCGGAAATGCAAACTTTGCCTTGATTGGCTGGAGCTTATTCTCTCGTGTTCTCAGTTGTGTCTCAGGTACAACACCACCGGTTTAGACGCCACCCACTTTCGAAGAGACAGGATGAAATGGCTCAAGACACCCCGCCCCACCGGTGCATTACTCAGCTGCATCCCACGAATTCCACTGCATCCCGTTCCTTCCCTTTTCCTTCCCTTTTTCCTTCCCTTTTTCCTTCCCGTTAATATTCTCTTTCCTATTTTCCTTCCCTGTCGTTTCCCTTTGTGTCCCGGTTTGTTGGCCCATTTATCTGCACAAAGCTCGGCCTTTGGTTTTCGATTCTTTTTTTGCCCTTTCTTTTTTTTAATATAAAGCCATTGACACTTTCCTTAATACCTTTAAACTCATCGATACAGCAACTCACAAAGTAACAACACAAACACAAACAAAACAATGAAGTTATTAACAAATGATGAAATCGATGCCCACTGGTACGCCACCGCTTCCGGTGCCTTAAAGGGTTTGGCTTGCGGTCTGCTGGTCTCTGGGGCCATCTTCAAGATTGGTGCCAGAAGATACCCAGGCTTCCCTAAGAACTTGCCCTGGTCTATTAGATCCGCCATCTTCATTTTTCCTCCAACAGTCGCAACCACCATCTGTGCCGAAGAGGCCTCCAACGCCTTTGACCGTGAAATGTACGTTGGTGACTACGGTAGCAAACAGAAACTGGAAGAATACAATGAATGGTCAAAATTACCACTATCTGAAAAATTGCTAAAAGGTGCCGTCAACCATAAGTATAAAATCATCGTCAGTGCCTGGGCCGCCTCTATGTACGGTTCCTGGGTCTTTGTCAACAAGGATCCAATCATGAGTAAACCTCAAAAGATTGTTCAGGCCCGTATGTATGCTCAATTCTTGACTGTGGCTTTGTTACTAGCCTCCATCGGTCTATCACTATACGATGAAAAAGCTCATCCAGAGAACTATGACAAGAGAGAACTTCCATCTTGGCAAAAGGTCTTAAAGGAGGAAGAAGATAGAATCGCTAGAGAGGGGCCAGAGAAGACGAATGTTCCTTATCAAAGAACTAGAATCTACAAAGACTAAAAAGGAATTTTGCAAGCTGCTTTTTGAATTAATATTGCCATCGTTATGCCATTATGAAGTGAAATGATCCATGATTCCATGACCCCATATTGTTGTTGTTTTTTTTGTGTATAGCTAACCTGCGTTTTCTTTAATCATGGTTCTTTATAGTGAGATGGTCTGTGTGTCTTCTTTATATGATAATGCATGAAAAAGATGTTTATAGATCAATTTGGATCGTAGTTTTCAATCCTGTTGAGTAGTGTCTCATGAAACAACCTGGAGAATTGATATGATCTTTCCATCATCAGGGCTTCAAATGTCTCGTATTTGCAGGCATTTACCTTTGATTGTTAGTGGCTGACTTCAATGGCCCAACTGGTGTGGTGATGATAATTCCTACTCACAAAGAGCCCTGATGATGTAACTTCAACCATGAACTCCTCTCCTTCAAATGTAACGATCGCCAATCTCTCCCCATCTTGACTCATACTCTTGACGAAATCATTATACTCTTCATACAATTTTTCAACTTCCCCTTTGGCATCAAACCCCATCGTTATCCAAAGTGTTAAATTGAAGTAAAGATCGAAAGTGGTTATTTTTTTTTTCAAAAACCATGAAAAGTGCTACAACAGGTTCAGTCATGACTATATACATCAAAAATCTCCCTATCAACATCATTTTCTCTTTCTCAAAGAAGCTTCCAAATCACCAACATCTAATTTAGTACCTCTGATATAGTACTGTCTGTTTCTAGCTCTGTACTTATGTGGTCTTCTAATAATATCGATTCTTGAGACTAAAGGACTGAAAAGTTTCACTTTAACCTCGACACCGATCTTTGAAATCTGGTTTCTTAGCACAAGGGAGGCATCAAGACCATTGTTGGATTTAGCAATCACTTGACCAACAAAAGTTGGAATACTTCTGGTGGTGTATAACACTCTAACAATATCACCCGTTCTGACACGTTCGGAATTGGAAGGGGAAATCAAATGACGTCTCCAACCATCAGCATCAAGTCTTTCGTATTGCTTCTCTCTGAATATATCAAGGACATTCTTCTTTTCTCTGTGTAATGGTTCATAAACGGTAATTGGTTTTCCTAATGGTGGGTTAGTACCTTTCACATTTGACATTCTTGAAATCGACAATTTCACGCACTTTCCTTGACTGGGATGATATAATTTCTGGCTTGTGATAGTGGCTGCAGACCCACTTTATTCAGCAGAGTAGGACGACGGAGTATCAAAGACATGACGAAGCTTAGAGTGTACAATTCTCTCTCACTTTTCGGTTACTCTTTCGTTCACACCATTTCACTTTTTTTTCATGATGAAAAATCCCGCGAACCCGTTCTGTGCCATTTTTGCTAGTGCTGTTATTTACTATAAAGTTTTTGGTACTACCCAATGTTTTTGCGTGAGTAAGTGCGTAAATTCTAGACTATCCACCTATAGGTAATACGGCTGGCGGGGAGTATATATTAACATGACTTCTATATATCTATCCTTTCTAACATTGGATTATTTATTCGTCTTCGTTTGCATCAATTCTTCTATGTACAGCATAATCTACTCTGGCTTATAAATGGTTCACTGGGTTATAAAATGGATAATCCAAATAACCCTCAGCACCACCTCCATAGAGAGTGTTTCTATCATAATCGTTCAGTGGCCAGTCGTTTTCTAACCTGTCAGGTAAGTCTGGATTAGAGATGAAGTATCTCCCATATGAGATCAACGTCTTGTCATTCGTTTGTACGTCCTCAGCTGCCTTCATGTATTGAGAGCCATAATCGGACGATCTTATCAAGGTACCACTCCAAGCATTCAACACAAAATCAGCACTTCTGAAAATGCCTTTCTCTTCTGCTTCTGGATTTGAACGTGGCTCAACAGTATGGACATATGCAATTCCTTTGCCTTGAATCCTTCTTTCTTCCAATTCTGCCAGGAAATGAGCATAAGTTGCTGTGGTGTCTGGTTCATAAGGATGTAATTTGATATCGTCATATGAAACAAAGGGTGAGATTCTAACACCAACACGCTCTGGACCAATGGCATCACTCACAGCGTCCACTATCTCCAAGAAGAACTTGGTTCTGCCGTCTACTGTACCACCATACTCGTCATTACGCTTATTAATGCTCTTGTAAAAGAACTGGGTAGGTAAATAGCCATTGGCACCATGGATCTCGACACCATCAGCTCCTAACTCAACTGACTTCTTTGCAGCTCTCACAAATAGCTCAGCGTATTCTTTGATCTCATCTTTCGTTAATCCATGAGACATAACCCCGGCCTTCTGGGCTGCTATCTTTTGCTCTGCATTGATATACACATCATCACTTGGTCCCACGTATGGATAACCAGCTTTAGTAATTCTTCTTGGGTTAGCAAGCCCACCAATGGCCCACAATTGATGGAAAATGTATGATTCATTCTCATGCACCGCATCAAAGACGTCTCTCCATGGCTGATAATGCTCTTCTTTGTATATCCCCGGGGGTCTATAATTCCCACCAGCCCTTTCATCAATTAGCGTAGCTTCACTGACAAGAAAAGTCCCTGGTCTTTGTGATCTCTGGGAGTAATAAGTTGCAGCTGTGGAGTTTAAAGTGCAGTTCTTATCAGATCTTGAACGAGTGCATGGAGCGAAAACGACACGGTGTTGGAGATTCATGTTCCCCACTCTAATGGGTTTGAACAGATTGGTACCTTGAAGGCCATATTTGAGCGCTACCTTAGATTTAGTGTTTAAAGTGGCCATCTTTATGGAGTTTTAGAGAAGAAGTGTTGGAATTAAAAACGTTGGGATCTCACATTAAATTCTGAGATTTACCCCCTGAAGGGTTACATATTATTGGAAACCTGCCTGGTAATAAATATTACACTTTTATCCCAACGTTCATTGGTTGAAAACCTTGAAGACAGTACCAAAAGGTTTAAGATTACATCCCCATGAGGAAGAGACATAGGACACATACGGTGGACATACAAAAAGAGGCTCAAGGTCCCATGAAGAAAGACTCCCAAATCACAGAGGGACCAATTTCAGGAAACAAAAGGACATAATTGACACACAATTATATCATTCACCACAACAAAAAGCGATAACGCTTATATATAACAACCTTAAACACAAACTTGCTAAAAAAAACAAGTAGGGTTACATATTGTTGAAAACTTGCTTGATATTAAGTATTACAAGTATATGCAAAAGATTCTCGGTATGTTCTTTCTCTCTCCTGTCTTTCCTCAGAATCTAGGTCTTCTCTTTCTCCCTGTGAATTTGGAGTCATTAGCAACATGCTTCCCTCTCTTTTTCATCAATTCTTTCTTTCTATTGATGAAATCTTTCTTACTCTCCAGCTTTCTCTTTAATTTCTTGTTCAGTTTCTTGTTCTCTAGTTCATCTGGAGCATCCATAGTGACACCATGTAAGTTGATGGAACTTGCGCTTTGTCCAGCTGTTAATACTAAATAATACTTCTTATTCTTCTTACTCTCACTATCATCAATCACCAGCCCACCTTGGAAACCTGCAACTTTGGCACTTTGCAGGATAGAGTCTATCTGCTCATCATTCATGGGATAGAACTGTGCGCAAAATTTACCGCCTCTTTTCAGTGAGGCGAATAAAGTGTTGAAGAATCTCATCAATCTCTTCTTTGGGTCATTATGTGTTGTGTCGGCATTACATAGCCATTGGATAGCAGAGATACTGATGGCAGCATCAAATGTACCTGCTCTAAACGGGATCCCATTACCCATATCCGCAAGGAACAAGTCACCATCTAATTCACGATCTAAACCAGTTGCCAACATATTAGCAGAGATATCCATACCTGTCCATATGTGACCCTCCTCGGTCAAGATCTCCCCCGAAAGACCGGACCCACAACCAATATCCAGTATGAAATGTGGCTTATCCTCTAGATTCAGCAGCTCTAGAGCTCTAAAGGTCATTTTGGCTTGGATGTGTTGCACACGGGTCGATGAGGTATACTTCTTGGATTCGGATTCGTTATAGAACACCTCTGGAGGCGCGAGCTGTTCAGGTCTTGACATTGTGAAGTTTATTAATTTACGCTTCCAGCGGCTATGTGATCTGTGTTTGAAAGAGTGGGCCTTTTAAAATCGCCTGAACTGCAAGTGATCTGTATCTGATACAGACTTCGTTATGTCCCTTTGGCTTTAAATTTTTTCTTTAAATTTCTGCAGATGACATCCGGACACCAGCGGGTATCGGAGATGGAATCAAAATTTTGACACAATCCCAACTTTTTTTATATAAACCCTCTTTTTTTTCCGCATTTTCAACTGTCCTGAAAAGACCCCAATTCATTGCTGTGCTCTCAAAGACGCAATTGCTGCTGATTGTGTTTCCTTTCTCCGGTGCTGCACACACTATAAAAGTCAATAGCCCGCCCAATTGCGCTGCCACTACGTTGCTTTCCGCCTGTGGTGCCCATCCCATCCCCTTTGCCTTCCACAGTCTTAAGCTCAACAGCAACCGATGACTAAGCGCCAATTAGAAGACGACCTCGCTCAGTTGGAGCGCCTGGAATCCATTTCCCATAACAGGTCGGCCCTGGCGGATAACAATGACTATGAGGCCTCCAACTCGGATGGCGCCCCTTCCAACAGTTCCATCGAAGCAGAGGTTGCGGAGTCCACGGGCGCAGATGTTTCCAATATCACTAAAGAAAGAGGTCCATTGAAGCTTGTCAAGAGAACAACCAAGGAGGACATCTACGAAATCAAGACCAGCATTGCTGTTGACTCAAAGAGATTCAAGGAGGGACGTCCAAAATCCAGGCTAGGCGACGTCAAGTTCAAGTGCGCCGAGAGCATCCTGGACAGATATGCTAATTGGCAAAACAACGACTTCATCGGGTTTTACGTACTGTTCTGGTTATCCATCGCTGTTGTTACTACTAATAGTATTGTTAACTACCTCCAAGAAAGGGGCCTTAAGTCTGAAATAATCGAGTACTTGGTTACTGATATCGTTCAAATTGGACTCACGGATCTTTGGATGTACCTTGCCACATACTTTATCTTTGGTTTGCACTATATGATCAAATTAGGGTTCATTGATTGGGGGAGAACTGGCTGGATTATTTCTTCCCTCTATGAAGTGGGTTATGTCCTGTTCTTCACCAAATATGCTGAGCATAAGAACTACCCATGGATCGGTAAGATCTTTCTATTCCTACACTCATTGGTCTTATTGATGAAGATGCATAGTTTCAGTTTTTACAATGGGTATTTATGGAACATCAAAAAGGAGTTGGCGTTCTCGAAGAAGTTTTTGAAGAAAGACTTGAATTTGAAAGAAGACGGATACGAGAACTATGAAAGCTTGATCAACGATTCAATTGAATTCTGCAAATTTGAATTAAACTCTCAATCAGAAGAAATTAAATTCCCAGCCAATGTCAACCTGAACAACTTTTTCTGGTACTCCATGTTCCCAACTGTGGTTTATCAAATTGAATATCCAAGAACCAGAAGAATTAGAAAATTCTACGTGATGGAGAAACTTGCCGCTATCTTTGGTGTCATTATTTTAATGATTGCGTTTGCTCAAAATCACATGTATCCAGTAGCTATGGATGCCATTGCCATGCGTGAATTGCCTCTTTCTGAGAGAATCAAGTTATACCCACAATTACTATTGAGAATCTCCCCAAGTTTCATTGTGATTTACTTATTGGTGTTTTACTTGATCTGGGATGCCATCTTGAATTGTATTGCTGAGTTGACAAGGTTTGGTGATCGTGATTTTTACGGGTATTGGTGGAACTGTATCTCTTGGGATCAGTTCGCCAGAGAGTGGAACATCCCCGTACACAAATTCCTACTCAGACACGTTTATCACAGTTCCATTAGTGCTTTTCATCTATCCAAGGGCTCAGCAACAATGTTCACTTTCTTGTTGAGCTCCCTCGTCCATGAAGGTGCCATGTTTGTCTTGTTCCATAAATTGAGAGGGTACTTGTTTTTCTTACAAATGTGTCAATTGCCATTAGTGGCCATCTCCAAGACCAAATACCTAAGAGAGCAAAAGACCTTGGGCAATGTCATCTTCTGGTTTGGTATTGCATCAGGCCCATCTTTGATGTGTACATTATACCTGACTTTTTAACTTGACTCCACGGGATTGAAAGAGACGACACAGCCAAGGAAGGACGGGGGAAAATCTACTATTTTAACTAACATGTTTGGTTTTATATATGCTGACTGCCAAAACGGCTATGTACAGAGCATTTTTTAACTAAACGAAAACGTACTGATCTAACGATAAATCTGCTCAAATGGTCTAGTATCATTGAAGCAAGAATCCCAAACCTCTTCGACAACTTTAGTAGCCTGTTCCTTATCTTTACAATTTGGATTAGCCTCAACGGACAAGATGGCTCTTCTCTTGACACATTCCTGGTGGCCCCTACCAAACTTAGTTAGACCAGCTCTTTTAATTTGGTTCATGATTCTGCATTCCCCACTCAGTGAACTTGCCCTTATCTCTGAACAAGCATGGTGTTTCAAATTCAACCAATCGACTTTGAACTTGACATTATCGTAGTAATGCACCAATTCATGGGATAAGGTGTCCTCCAGATGATTTTGATCGATGATTCTATTCTGGCACAACAGCACGCCTAGCTCGGGATGGAACCCACCGCCTTTCCACTCATCACAGATATCACATACTATCTGAGAATCGCTAACACTATGTTCCCCATTCTTCAGTTTCTTAATCTGTTGCAGCATGAACACCACCGTTGGAGAGTATTTTAGAGCAAAATCACGATATTGGTAGCATTTGGTACAATCGTCCTGGTTCTTCTTGTACAAGGCATCGTTTTCGTACTGTTTGATCTCTTGCGGTGAAAGACCCATCCCGGTCTTGTAGGCCATCGTACGGCGCCACCATTCGAAGCCTGTCACAGAGTTTGTGTCCACAGGCGCAGTTGGCGTGAATGAAGGCTCCTTAGGCAGGGAGTCCATGCTTGTCACGGTCATTTTGGAGGGTCCAATACCGGTTATTACCCGTTGCTAGCATCTCGAGATTTCAGACTTTTCACGTTGACCGCGAAAACGCTGATACTGATAATAGAAAAAAAAATTGGGCAGGAACAAAACCACAAAAGTGCCACTTTAAAGAGCCATTTCGGACTGAAACTGCTGATTTGCGCTCCTGAATTTACATTCAAAGAAGCTCTTCATATACACAAATATCCGTACACAAGTTGTCTTCATATACTTTTGTTACAGAGATGGTATCCAACTCCAACATTTGGGTAGCTGCCAGTGATGGTGATCTATCTACAGTCAAGGCATACATAGAGTCCAACCAATTCACCGCCAATTCCAAGGATCCTAACGGTTACACCCCGATCCACGCTGCTGTCTCATACGGTCACACAGAACTGCTGAAATACCTGATCGAAAATGGCGGTGATATCAACATCCAGGATGCTGAGGGCGATTCTCCATTACATCATGTTGAAGATGCCAAACTTGCCAGACTATTAGTTGAGACATACAAGGCCGATTGGAAGCTTAAGAACCAAGAGGGACAAACACCAGCTGACTACATAGAAGAAGATGATGAGTTTCCTGAAGTGGTGCAATACTTACGTTCTCTGAATCACGATAACCCATCTGAATCTATACTTGACACATTACCACTTCCTGATGAAGTCCAAGGTCATCAAATCTCATACAGCTATCAAACCCCAGATGATCTGATAATAGATATCGATGATTCTCAAAGACTACAATTGAAGGAGATAGTGGAGAGTGAGAATCCAGAGGAGAGACTGACGGAGTTCCTGAAGAAAGCTGTTAAGGACCAGCACACTACGGAGAATGAAACCTCACCGGCGTCTAAGAAGAGAAGGGAATAGAAAACCTCCGCAAAATACATGAAATCTATTCAGCTCACATAATAATACACTTTCTGTTCTTCTTCTCCTTCTTTGACTTCTTCTCTTTAACTTTCTTTTCGGCCTCTTTCGGCTTATTGTTCTTTTCGTAACGTTTTTGCAATGCTTTGGCAACTCTTTGGTCCTCTTCCTCTTGTAGAGCTCTGGCTAAATCAGCATCTGTTTGCTCATGTGGGGACAGGTTACCAGTTGTACCATCATCGAACGGATTGGAAGAGTCCTCTAATAAAGGTGTAAATGCCCCTGTAAAGAATGAATTATTGGACCCATTGATGGATAACAACGACTCCCAAACAAATTGTGGCTTGTTAGCAAAACCAACATCAGTAACCAATTCGTACAAGTCATTACTCTTCTTGATAATGGTGCCGAAGTGGTCATTTCTGAAGAAGATGGCAACAGAATTATCATACAAGTTTTGCTTTAGAAATGCTAACCCATAATCGGTCAATTGAGTGGCAGTTCTAGCAAAGAAGTGTCTGATTTGCTTCGAATCATTGATGATCTCCTCGTCCACACTGTCCTTAACTGATTTGTTACCCAATTCATAGGCTTCAACAAGCACGTTTTGACTGGCCTCGTAAGAGTTGTACTTTCTAACAGCAGTATGATCATTATCATCAGGGTCCACTATCCATCCATGGACTAAAGGCAATTGAAACACTCTGAATATGCTCAATTCGGCACTTGGACTGAACTTACCGTCAAAAGTTGGATTTATGTTCAGACCCTCGTGTAATCTAGGCAGCAAGCTCAACGTGGTCTGCACGTCTTCTGGAGTGATGGCTCTGTATAACGACTGGTTCGCAGTGGCGACATTGGCCAGTTGCTGCTGCAGAGCCTGTAATGGGATCTCATTCTCACTGTTGACCAGGGCCACGAGGTCATGGATCTCAGGGGAGCTTTGGAAAGAAACGGTCAATAAGATGGAGTTGATGATGGCTAGCAATGCGCATGGCCCGTTTTCATTCTGGACAAGAATGTTTTTCTTGCCCTCAGAATCGATTTCTTTGGTCTTGTAGGTGATCTCGGAGGCCATTGGGTGTGATTTCAGTGTAAGTTGACGAAAGTGTGTCGAGGTTATATTTGACACATCTCCTCCCCTTTTTTCAGCTTTTCAAGTCTCGGGCGCAGTTCGCCCCACCATCCCGCCAAATCCTGCCAAATCCCGCCAAGGCTACCGCAGGCGGAGCTCTGGACCGGACTGGAAAGTAGCGAATAGGCGAAGCCCTTCCAAACTTCAACGGAGCGGTAGATCCTTTAGCAGCTCTCAGTGTCCCAGCATTTGAGCGTTACAAAGTCTACTTTTGTTAGTCATTACATGTGCCTACAACAATTACAAAATGAAACGTTTTCGTATATGTCAAAGTAACCGGCACAAAACTCAAGATACGTACTCTCCAATCTATTGATATTAAGGCCTTGGGAACCCTCTATTTCTGCGAGTAATTAGCACGTCGCGATAACTGACACATTGCTCCTCCCGAGAGATTCTATAAGTTCCATCTTCATCTTTGTAAGTTCCTATAGACGCAGCTCCCCAACCTAAAGGACTTGGACCCCAAGATGGGGTATAGCAAACCTCGTCCCATGCACATTTCTTCGAGCAAGTATAGTATATTGGCCATTGCAAAGTGTCTATCAGATTTTTGAGTACTTCTTTCAGAGCTTGATGTTTCTCCTTGGTGGTTGAGATGTCTTCGTTGCCATTCATGAAGTCCTTACCCATTAGGAAGATATCAAACAGTATCTTCACTACTCCCTCGGTTGCTTTGGCAATTGAAGACCAGATTAGTATCTCTGATTCTGTTTCAATGTCTTGTAATGGGTGAGAGTAAAGATACACAGCATGCTTAACGGCACTGTCATATCTGTTCTCTTCAGAGACATCATGGTCAAAAAATCTCCTTGAAAAAGTTGCGCTAAACAATGTTAAATTTCTCACGCTGTAATCAAACTCTTCATCAGTCGTGGATTCTCTATCAAAGGTATCATTTAGCAACTTCAACATAGGGCCAAACTTTTCCACGATCTCAGTTGTAATCAATTGCCAATCTGTACCAGCATAGGGATTGGAACCATGTTTGAGGAACGTTTCCAAGTCGCTAATCATATTTTCCTTGATCTCTTCTGAAACATTGTGGATTCGACGCTTATATGTATCTGTACTGATCCAGGTCTTGTTCAGTGGAGTAGTAAACCCCCTGTAGTCAAGTAATATTCTACCATCTCTCTTCCTATGGATGTTTCCACCTCTTATTTGGTCGTAGCCCATGAGGGAATCAACAGCTAGAATGTGTTCAGGCTCCTCCTCAGTAAAGTTTGGATTCTCATAGAGTTCTTCGTACCAAGGAATGCTTTCATTACTGACGACTCTCAACTTATCACTATGTAAATCACAAATAACGGCTTCAAAACTGCCTTCAACTCTGATGTAACCATCCAGCCCAAAAGGTTTCCCCCATTCGCAGATTCTATCGGCAGCTGTTCTTTCATCAACGTAGTCTCCAGTGGGAGTTCTTGCCAAGATCATTTGTTGATCCATCTCACCAGTTTTAGTCTTCGCAGCACTGGACCCATCAAGCAAAATCATCTTATCCAATGGTTTCACCACTTGGAAACTGAACATAGAAGCATGATCTTTTGCTGCAAACCAGCCATTGTGTCTTTTTCTTGTTTCACCCAGTACATCGACAGTATCCGTGTGGCTCTCATTCCGTGGTTTTCTTGACCATCCGCTTGCAAACCCCATGCTGAACTCATAATCCATAGCAATCCACTCAGGAACATCAGGAACATCACCAAGCGCATTACCATGGTACAGAAACGTTCCTTGAGGAATGTAGGCAGGAATAAAACTGACACCAATTGGGTGAATCTGTGAATCCTTATTGCGAAGGGCACCTTGAATTGAATTGAAAACAGCAGAAGCATTTTGCAGTGAGATGGGTCTTAGCAGCTTTTGGAAGTTTTGCGGATCATGGTCAATTGTGGTTAATAGAGGTTTAGATTTGGCCTTGGTTGATGTTGTGAACAGGCTGAAGTAGGTGATTAGAAGCACCGATAACACTGAAGGTAAAATGAGTGTTTTCAATTTGTTCACAGCAGGCTTTGGGGTCTTATGAAGAAGCTCCGTAGTCTCTGAGTGATGATCCAAGGCTCCTGAGCCCATCATTATGCGTTGATCTTGGCTCAAGTGCTTATCGACAATGTGAAAGAATCAAAAGGACGCTGATAGTTCAGTGGCTGTTAATGAGTCAAGGGGTAAGTCTGTGCGTATTCCAGCTTTGTACTATAATAAGTGCCTTTGTTGTGTCTTGGGTATATCCTTAACCAGATTTATTAATGTTCAGGTGGAAAAACACCCATTTTTCAAACAAATTCGATAAGATAAAGATAAAGCCGAGATCCGAGACCAGATCTGTTAAAAAATGGTTCCATCACTAAACCACAAACTATTAGCTTTAGAGAGATTTAAAAAGCTATAGCCTAGATTAGGAAAAATTCTCTTTATTCTAAGTTAGTTATTTTCGGATGAAACAGTCAAAAAAAAAGTTACTTATTCTTCAATGTTCCTTAGTTCATTTTACATGAGAGAAATTGGCGTCTCAATTTTTTCAGGCCATACTAGTATATTTTAATTCAACTTTCTCCGACGGATGACGTTGCCGTAGGAATATTGTTTCAGTATAATATGAAAGATTGGACCCAACGAAAGCGGTGCTACCCAACATGAAAAAATCATAAGTATATCATAAGGCTGCAATTGCATGCTGGTGAGTTATTGATTTCCCCTCTCAATGCAAACTGAGCGCAGCATCTGCTCACTTGAAAGTCAAATTTTCTAATAGGGTTTAATTTCCTATGCTCCTGGGTAGGCCCAACAGAGAGTCAAGTCCCAATAAGTAAACTCTTCCAAAGTAATGACAATCTTAACTTAATAGAGACGACAAGCTGTGACATTACGAATAGGATTAGAACCACTTCAAGAATGGCATTTCATTAACTCTTAAGCATGTATTATTTCAGTATTAATTCCATTTGTTAATCCCGTCTGTCAACTTCTAATATAGGTACATTGCGCCCAAATCTTATGCATAGAGCTTTACCGTTCAAGTCTCACACAACAGTTATTTTAAAGAGAGAGATCAGGTGAAGAATTTTTTTATCCAAGATAGACTTTGGATATGATTCCTAAAGAGTGGCTAGTATGGCTACTCTCACCACCAGAGTCTCACAGCCAGGCCATTACAGGAAAACTCATCCCTTCTAGGAAGGTAGAACTGCAAGGGCACACAGGTGATCTGCAGCATTAAACAATTGACAATTGGAGATCGCACTGTATTCTTGACACCCCGCTTCAAGTCTTGCAGCTTATGAGCCAAAAATATGTTGCATTTCTTCTAGAAACAAATTTAAACTTTGGAAGCGGAAAAATTTAAGAGCGTAAACTTTGGTAATGAAAACAGCCCTATTGATGTACCTAGGGCTGTGGATATGACCATATGCAGTGCTTGAACGGCGACAAGTATTTATGCGTTCAGCCCAATAACCTGTTTCTTCAAAATGAACATATATCAATTACAGAGTATCATTAGAAGTCCACGTATTCATTAGGCAGGCAATGACGATATTCCTTGGGAGACCTCTACAACATTTTTTTGACCGAACTACATATCTTGATAGTATCATCATGCATGATGAACATACTGAACCCTAGGCATCAGATCTTTGTAGCTTCTCTGCAAGGAAAACGACTGGAATTTGAAACTAGAAAGACTCGAAAGATTGCATCCACGTGGCTGATAGAACAGCTTAGCGCTATAGAATTTCGAAAACTATACGCCAAGTTGTGTAAAAATCCCGCAGCCAATCAGTAATATGTGCTTATTTTAGCGGCAGAGATTCGACGCAGAACAACCGATGGATAGGTTTATTGTATAAATGGTTATTAACAGGCACTGAAATTATGTAGTGTGGTTAAAGTTTTCAATGCGCCACGGATTGTAGGCAAGACTCCATGTAGCAGGTTAGAGGCAGGTACGACTGAATTTAGAGTTCAATAAATATAACCATAATGAAGGTCAGCAATCAGGGGGAAGATTGCCCATCCGCTGAGGGATTGTTAAGGGCAGGTTCACAAGTGGTGCCGGTTGTTTCTTTTATGACATCAAGCCAAGTTTGTATACACTAGATCTCACTGAAGCAACTATCCAAGAGTTTTTTTTAGATCTGAGTCCTGCATACAGGAAGCCATGGTATTCTATCACTGACCAAGCAGTACTGAAGTGTACTCAAGCTTCAAGTTCAACTTAACAGTATTATGTGGTTAGAGTGAAGGCCAGCCCTCAGATCTCTTATAGTTCCTGGGATGTTAACACTGGTATATGGTCAGCGAATGTATCACTGAGAAACTTAACGTACTGAATAAAGATTTGCTGGATTTCTGAAAAACGCAATGACAGAGGCAACGCCCAGGAATTTGCTCCCATATTCGGCTGTCGACATAGTGGCCATCTCCTACAAATTTTCAAAGACAAATGTTAAGCCATAAGAAGCTGGCGAAGCGCCTACAGGACCCCAAATGCTGTCTGCTTATTAGACGCACGCTGAAAAAACTCCTAATCTCTAGTGTCTGGTGGATCGTAATGGCCAGCTGATCTTCTTATTGTTCAAGGCTACAAGGTATTGCTGTGAGGGCCTGAAATCTGGAGGTTCGTTGCGAAATGGAGCTACTCGCATGAAACGGCCACGATCTGACGTTGACAGGATAGTGGACTCTGGAAGCACGCCATACAAAAGCTGTGAGAATATAAGAGCCTGGGCTTGATTGCAGCACGAGACATATTTCCCACAAAAGCGTCACTTCAAGCTCCTAAGCTTAAAGGCCAGCCATCCTAACGGATTTTGGACCAATTAGAATACGCGAACTTCGGTAGCGAGACGCATCTCTGCCCTTCGCTTATGTCAGTTGTCGGGCTCTTTCTCCCTTTTCCTGCATTAAGGTCACTTTTCTTCGATGCAGCTGCACAGAAAGTTACAGCCTGCAGTTATTTTTTAACACTGAGTTTTAGCACGTTATTCTACAAAGGAGTACCCATCCTTAAATAAAAGCATTGCAATATCCCCAATCTCCCTTTGACGGTTACAATATGTCATGTTATGACCTATTGAGCGTAACACATAAAAATTTCTTCTCCCCTGATAGCACCATTTGCTTTGGCAGCACACTTTTGACCTCGTCAACAAAAACCCTGGGTTTGTGCTATCATTCACAGTGTTGACACCAATATATACGCTTGGTTGGAACAACACATCGCTATCATTCAATCCCTTTTGAATAATGAGGTCAACAGCTCATAGACAAAGGAAGTATGTCTGCTCGTACGAGGGTTGTGGTAAGGCCTACTCCCGCCCAAGTTTATTGGAACAACACAGACGTACTCATGCCAATGAACGTCCATTTCAATGTGACGTTTGTGGTAAGAAATTCTTTAGAACGTCCCACTTGAAATCTCACAAATGGACACACTCGGATGAAAAGCCATTAAACTGCTCCTTTTGTTCTAAAGGGTTTGTCACAGGTCAACAACTGTCGAGACATATCAACACACACCATGCTTCAGAGGTTCAGCAGAATAAAGAAGGAACCAAAACGATAACGCATGCTCTCACACCACCAGAGTCCAGACAAAGCACCCAATTACAAAATGAATTGGTTTCTAATATTTCAATGACCCCAGTGTACCCAATGTCTATGACTCAAATTCCCACACCTATCCATTACTATCAAGAATCTCCTATCATACACGTCTCAAGCTACAACATCCCCTTACAACCACCACCATCACAGACTCAAGCAATATCCGCAAGATCATCTTCACACCAACTCTTTTCCCAGCAAGTCCCTCCGAACTACAAAGTGATTCCCCTTTACCAGCAACAAGTCCAAATACCACTCCAGCAACAACAGGCGCAGCTTCAACTACAACAGCAAGCTCAACTGACTGAAGTGAGACCATTATCTCAAGGCACTTCTCAGTTCACACCACATACACCACAAGCGCCTCAATTCTCACCGTCACAGGGTCCGCCAGCTCATTTTGGTCCATTACAGCAGCCAAACCCATACTTGCCCTACGAAACTGGTTCTTCCTCAAC
>JAMAIG010000302.1:0-20429 GCA_023629715.1 Taiozyma sp. PG4208 | reverse complement strand
CGTGGTCTAGTTGGTCATGGCATCTGCTTAACACGCAGAACGTCCCCAGTTCGATCCTGGGCGAAATCATTTTTTGGCATTTTTTTATGTACTTGCTGCCACCGTTTCCAAAAAGGACACATATCTTTCATAAGAAGAAACTAGGAAACTTTTATATAACTTAGATATCTAACTACTAAATGCAAACTGATTGTTAAAAAAAAAGCCAAAATCAACCACACAACTTGTGAATATCTGCAAATACGAGAAGAAACTCAGTGAAAGACACTATGGGTGAGGAAGAGTAGGCTTCGGCAGCTAAAGCGCTCGCAGAATGCCAAGTCGGAAACAGTACTAAAGGTTTAAGATGACAACCTCATAAGGGAAAACATAGGACACATATAGGTGGACTTGCATTAAGATGCTCCAGGTCCCATGAAGAAGACGCCCAAAACTCAGGGGTTCCTTTCAAGATGCTTAACATACAAATATCAACCACCATTAGCTACCGTCAACCGAAGCAAAAATCACAACAGAAAAAGAAAGCATAGCACTCTAAATGCAAAACCTAATCGAAAAATACAACATGCAGTAACACCAAAAGGTCCATTGAGTAGATAGTTAAGTTAATGGTGAGCATATTCATGTTGGTATTTTCTTCTATTTTGCTTTTTTTTTTGTGCTTTTGAAATCTCTTAGGGACTTATATCAATCAAACTATGTGAAGGGTAAAAACAAACCATTTAGACCACTCTTACGTTGATACTGTTTATAGGTAGGCATTGAAACATAATACATATTATTCATTAAAATCGTAAACAATTCAAACCACCTTCAGCTGGAAGATTCAATCTCTTTGATCAGATCATCTAGTTTCTCGTTAACTTCATCAACGTTCAAATCAGGATTCATGGAAATCAACCTTCTAAATTTTCGCATTTTAGTATTAATCTCACCGTGGACACCTGTATAGCTTTGAATTATATTACAGATCAGTTTCTTTCTTCTTAATTGGTATTTTGTTAGAGTAACAATGTCATAAATCTTGTCATAATCATTAAACTTGTTGTCTTTGGCAAATTGGAGTTCTCTCTCATTGATCTCACTTTCTTTGCTTTGGACCAAGTCTGATAACATCTTAGCTTGTGATCTCTCCAAAATTCTATTCAGCTTTGTCTCTTTCTGTGTCGTTATGTTCTCATATCTTTCAACCTCATTCTTCAAATGAGAAATCCGTTTATCGAGCTGATCATCCGACAAATCTTCGTTCAAGAATTCCTGAGTCTTCAACTTCGTTAGTCTTATGTCTTCATAAATATTATTCAATAATTCTTCAACTTCAACAACGTCAGCTTCTTTTCTGTGTAATTCCGCGTCATACGCATTTGAAAGTTCATTCAAAGACTCAATCAAGTAATGGGAAACCTTGTGTGTAGCTTCAATAGCAGCTTCTGAAACATGAGGAGCAGGAGGAAAATCTCTTTGTATACGTTGGTTTCTCGTCCCTAGTAGTGATTCATAGCGCTGCTGAACTTTTGGAGTAATGTTTCCTTTATCCAATAGAATATCTGAGGCAACTAAGCCTTGGTTATTTCTTATGCTATGGTTAGCCTTGTATTCGAGTAATAGCTTGATGCATTTTCTATTGGAATTCTTTGCACTGAGATGAAGAGCAGTGTTACCATTATTGTCTTGTAAGTTTAAAAGTCCATGTAGTCTCTCTGTTGATTGGGCTGATATTTTGGCCAGCAAGATATCCATGTAGTAGACAGCACTTGGGATCCTAATTTTACTAGTGGCAGCGTTCACTATGTGATGTAGGACAGTCATGTGGTTATTGTCAAATTCAAATATGGTTTCGGAGAGCAGTTCAACCATCCTTGAGAATGTCTTTTTGTTGAATGAATTGGTAAACAAAACGGACCTCATCAACGAAGTTTCCCCTAGCTTATTAACAACCCTATAGTTCGCACCCAGCTTAATCCAAGATTCGATGATTTGTGAATTCCCCATTGAGCAGGCCCAGTGGAACAAAGTGTTACCTTCATCGTCAATGATCTGATCAAAATCAATATCCTTCGGTGGGTTTAGTATGAATTCAGGAATCTCAGTGGCATCCTGTCCAAGTTGATTATCAGGTGTCATGAAGTACTCCAGTAGTCTTGAAGTGTATTCCGTAGTTGTGTCAAACCATTTGTCTGATGAAGTCTTCTTCTTGATCTGTTCTGTGTGATTCGTTATGGCTCTCTCCAGGCTTTCTCTTGCACTTTGATGAACTTCTTGGTTTGGCGACTTCACGGCATTGGCCAAATCTGTATCTGACATGAATTCGCTTGGAGATGAACTCCCAATGTTAATGTTCTCGTCAATCTCACTGGATAGACCATCATTGATATTGATATCTTCTGTAATTGCTGTATTTTCGTCATCACTCGTCATCCTTGAACTATCAACAGGGGAGGACGGTATTTCGCTGCAAGACACATTGGACTTTAATCTCTTCCCAGTGAATACACCTTTATTAGGGTTCGATACCGGAACATTAAGTCTTCTTGGGCGGCCTCTCTTCTTTTGCAATGTATCATCAATATCACCAGCCGATTGCTTCATCACAGGCATACTGGTAGTCTTTCTAGCGGAGGCAGCAGTCTTCCGTCCCGGTTTCTCCACAATTGAGTTGTTTTTTGAAGCATGGTGATGCTTAGGGGCAGGAGGAGGGGAGTTGGCCCCGAATGTTCTCTCAAGGTCAAACAGCGGTAATAATATATCCTCAACTTTGAACTCCCTGGCAACCTCCCTAGCTCTGTCCAGCGGAACCCAGGTACCCTGGTATTTACCGTACCCACCCTGCACCTTCTCATGTTCGCCATGCTGGATATCACGCTCTAGAATCCTCGTTCTTTTTGCCTTTGGGAAATTGGCAGCTTTGAGAATATGAGTGGCATTAACCCAGCCATCGGACTTCCGCCTCATCACAGAGCCTGTGGCATTGATGAATTCATAGACTTCCACACCAGAGTAGGTCGCAGAGTAGACCTGGCTCATCTTCAGCAGCTTCTGGTGGTGCTTGATTGGTTGTCGTAGACCTTGTCGCTAAGTGATGAAGGTACTTCATTTCATTGTTTTGATGGGAAGAAAAAAAACATCAACAATTCGCGGAAACTTACCCGGCACACTTAAGAACTTCATGAAACCAACTTGATGTTGCGAAGGTCGTGTTCAGTTTCTTAGAAAAGGGCTTAAATGGAGAGAAAAGGTTACAGAGTATTATATAATAGATATAATTGATCAAGTGATCAACATTATGCATTACTGTCTTGATATTCATCTGTATTTTCTCTTTAACTCACTCAACACGTCTCTGATCTTGACATAGTTCAGATGGACTTTCCCCAAAAAGTGGTCACTCAATCTTCGATCACTATCCAGTCTCGATAGGAAGGCACCGCATTTCTCGCAGATTTGTAGCTTCTGCTGTGCACTCTGGCCAATTAGCCTCTCACTAACGTCATGGAACTTCTTGATCTCAAACTTCTTTAGCACTTTCAACTCGACAATCTCATTGTTCACCTCCACAGCTTTGCTCACCTCCCCAAGTTCCGTTAACTTCTTCACTTCTTTGCCCTTGATATTGATCTTGATGTCTATCTCCTCGATCTTAGTCTGTTGTTCAATTAACTTGAATCTTTCCTCCTTCGGATATTCCAGTCTCTTTAATGACTGCTTGATCTTTTCATTACAATCAAAGATGAAGCTCTCCAGGTTGTGAATCACATCTTTCTCGATCTCTGGGAACCTTTCACCGTTTTCTACTGCCTTCTCATATGCCAGTTTGTACTTATCAAGGTGTATTTTCGAACATCTACCCAAATCTTGCTTTGTATGTGAAAACATCTCATAGGGGCAAACGCCGAGCAGGAAGGATTTACAGACGTCGTAGTCCTGAAATGTGATCTCCCTTCTTCTCTTATGGTTCCTGGAGAACTGTTCTTTACCTAGCAGTTGCTCCAGTAGTTGTTTCTGTTCGTAACGAGCTGTAGTCATGGATGTGAATTAGGAAGATTCGTGTTGGAATATAGATCTATTGAGTGGTAAATTTTTATGAATTGGAGATGAGCGCGAGGCAGTATGTGCAGTCAAGACTAGTAACTCTTATTTGCAACCACTAGTGATCCCCTCAATGGTGTTTTTTTAGTTCTCCAATACTATCAAAAACTATATATGCCCTCACTTACTCTTAGTGTGAGAATTTTAGGCAATGTCTTTTGATTACCGAGGGCTTTGCAGTATAAAATGTATGGTGACTTCCGGTTTCAGACTCTCAAATCGAGGCCAAAGCTGGAAAATCGAGTCAACCAAAAGTTTCAAAACCTTTAAAAGCTCCAGATCCAGGTCAATGGAGAGAGTCAAGTTCGTTTCTAAAGTGTTCAGTTATGTCGTACGAGGCGGGTGTGCTCTTCATGTTGTGCAGTCTCAGTTCTACGAGTTCACAGAGACTAGGGGAGAATCAATGCTTCCAACGTTAGCTGCCCAAGGCGATTTCGTCTTTTCATCAAAACGTTACAAACTGGGAAGAAACCTCGAGATTGGTGACTGCATTGTTGCCCTGAAACCAACTGACCCGGAACAGAGAGTCTGTAAGAGAATTTCCGGTATGCCAGGCGACTTGATTCTGGTGGATCCTTCCCTACAAGATGGTGATCAACAATATAACAGATTTATCAAAGTTCCAGATGGTCATTGTTGGGTAACCGGTGATAATTTGGCACATTCTTTGGATTCTAGAACATACAACTCTTTACCACTAGGTTTAATAAAGGGTAAAATCATTGCTGCTGTTGATTTTAATAAAGATTTGTATTCTGAAGGGAAAGTCTATGGGTTCAGATGGATTTTGAACAACCTCTTGTCTGATGAAGATTGAACTCGACACACAATCTATTTAGATGTGGTAGCATCAGAAGTTCCCGGCTGCTGAACTGAGTTCATTGACTCATCCATACCACTGATCAACCTAACAACCTGTGTCACTGGCCATGGAATTGACCTGAACAAAGACAAGAAGTTTCCATATATTGGATAGACAACTTCACCTCTTCTACCAAGTTCCAAATCTCGGACAATGCTTTGGGCTAAAAATGTTGGATTCAACTGAGGCGCAAGGATATGGGACGGTGTCTTAACGTGTTCAAACATCTTAGTCTTGATTTGGCCTGGGCAGACTAACAAAAACTTCACGCCATTGCCGTCGTTATTGGCCAAGTTCAAAGGTGGACCCATTTCGTAAGCTAGGGATTCATGCATTGCAATCAACCCAGACTTTGAGGCTCCGTATGTGGTCAACTTGGAAGGTGACATGAAACCTAGGACGGATGAGATGGTGACAATGTACCCTCGCTTGTTTTCAACCATTGAAGGCAAGAAGATCCTGTTGATATAGAAATGTGAAAGCAAGTTAACCTTCAACACCTTGTCGATCTCCTCGAAGCTCATCTCGATCAACTTCTTGTCTATCATAACCCCGGCATTGTTGATAACACAAGTGACACTGCCGATATCAGCATCAATCTCAACTTTGGCATCCAAAATCTGTGTATGGTCCGAGATGTCACATTTGAAGTAATGCACACCACTCAAACGGCCCTCTTCTCCCGGTAACAGTAAGTCAAAAACCACAATCTTCGGGTAGCTTCTTCGAACCAACTCCCTGACTAGTTCCAAGCCCAAACCTGAGCAGCCACCGGTGACTAAAATGACATCTTTGTGTCTCTCTAAAACGTTCCCGATGACGTTGGCAGACAACTTCTCGATTAGCCAGTTGGTAACGCTCATTAGCAAAACTATGACAAGCTATTCTAAAAGAATCTCCGCATTTCCGTGACTGTCAAGAGAACTGAAGCCTGTTTCTTTTAGGTTTGATGAACAAACCATACGCAAGTTTGTTTCGCTTTTGTGTCATTTTCACAATGAGAGATCTAAGAGAAATTCCGATCAGGCTTCGGAATATTCCTGTGTTTAAATCAAAATAAAAGGGAAATGTCCAAAAAAATGTCCGCCTACGCAGTTAAGCTGAGCACAGAACAGCATTCAATCGTCGAAATGGGGAGATCACAATTGCCAGAACTCGTCCGAATCAAAAGAAAGAGAAATCAGGACTCTCTAGAGGCGTTGAGTACGTTTTTTTCCTGCTCAAATTGACTAATTTTTTTACTAACAGGCATAAACAGTCTTTGAAGGCCCAAAGCACAAGCGGTCGAAAGATGATCTCTATGGTAAGTAGTACTATAAACTAAAGCCGCACTGGATAGTGTTCTAACAGCTGAAAAGTCTTCAAACTCCAACGAACCGATGACAAAATGATTCAACAAGACCAAGATGGGGATGAATTCTTACCCTTATTGCAAGAATCTGAAGTAAGTGCCACAGAGATCTTTGTCCTTGAGGTTAATACTAACAACTCCCCTCAGAATCACACATACTTGATCCCAAAGCTACAGCTCGAAGATCAAAATCTACCTGCTGAATTCACAGAGATGTTAGACTCCATCCTGAACGTCGACCAATTGAACACTGATAGCAAAAATCTAAAGAAACGTAAGAGAAGGACTTCCCTATCTGCTAACAAGATCCTCAACAATGAAAACCCATTCGATCTAGATTATGTCTATGATGTATATTACAGAGACAAAGCCGTTCAGGAGACTTGGGAACGCTCCAAGATCGGATATATCAAGTTTGAGGAAGATGCTGATGATATCTTGAACGAAGACGCCAACTCTGATAACATTCAAATGTCTGATGACGAAGACTCCAATGCAGAAAGCTTCTATCAAAACGACTATCCAGAGGATGAAGATGCCGGTAACATCGGTGATGATATTGAATGTGAAAAGAGTGAACAAGAAGATCAAGTCGCAGTAGTTAACGATGAATACGATGAAATCTACGACAGGTTCTTCCAGTCAGCTAAAACGAACGATTTTCTAGGAAGTCTTGATAAGCAGAGTGATGAAGAAGATTACCAACGGCAGAGCTTTTTCCCGGATGAAGAAGACGATGAATTGGCTCAACATCGTGACAGGATCTTTGGGAAATTACAGAAGATGATAAGAGAAGCAGATGATTGATAGATCAGGGCTTTGTGGAAAGCTTCACGTGAGTTTCCTTGAGGGCTATTTTCGCGCAACAAAATTCATTTTGACACATTTTCCGTGGTGTTCGGATGTTTGCCTTTTTTTCCCACCCTCCAAACTCTGCCAGGTGAAAAATTCAAAATTATCAACAGACAAACACAGTGAATAGGTATTATAGAGAGTATCAAAGCAACAATGAAGTACATCAGAACTGATCAAATCCTAGACATCCCAGAAGGTGTTAATGTCCAAATCAAATCAAGATCTGTTACTGTTACCGGTCCAAGAGGTACTTTAAGCAAAGACTTGAAACACATTGATGTCACTTTCGCTAAGATTTCCAACAAACAAGTTAAAATCACCGTCCACAATGGTGACAGAAAGCACGTTGCTGCCTTAAGAACTGTCAAGTCTTTGATTGCTAACTTGATCACTGGTGTTACCAAGGGTTACCAATACAAATTGAGATACGTCTATGCGCATTTCCCAATTAACGTCAACACCGTTGACAAGGATGGTTCCAAATTCATTGAAATCAGAAACTTCTTAGGTGACAAACAAGTCAGATTAGTTAAAGTTAGAGAAGGTGTTGAAGTTTCATTCTCCACTAACCAAAAGGATGAATTAGTTCTATCTGGTAACTCTGTTGAAGATGTCTCCCAAAACGCTGCTGATGTCCAACAAATCTGCAGAGTTAGAAACAAAGATATCCGTAAATTCTTGGATGGTATTTACGTTTCCGAAAAAGGTACCATTGTTCAAGACGAATAAACTTGTTGATATAGTTTAATAATAATGATCATCTGCACAACAATTTAGTTTGTTGAACTGTAGGTCAATTGTAGCACTTTATTTGGGTAACCCATACAGGCTTTAAGTACTTGTACATTCATTGTGAATTCGATTCACTCTTTTTCTTCTTATAGAGAATCAATGAACTTAGAATTGTTACATTCCCATATTGTAGTATTTGACATCTAGGTTTTTTTAGATCTACAATAAAATGCAACCTAATAGAGGTTCTGGCTTCTCCTTCCCCACAAATTCATATCAAAAGCTTCACCACATAATGTCAAAGGATCTATTTTCCATCTTGAACAAGTCAAAGTCTTCAATCAGCAAGGTTCAATCTACAAAGGCCAAGAATGTGCCCTTAAAGCTGGTAGATTCAGTACAGAAATCATCATTGCTCACACATGACTTCAATATCATTGACCAGTACTTGATCGAAGTCAAACCAAAGGCAGCCATACCCTTCAGTAACTCACCAATTGTGTCATTTGACCTCGATGGGACCCTGATACGCACTAAATCAAACCAGAAGTTCGCTGTGAGCTGTACAGATTGGAAATGGTTCAATGACAAAGTCATTCCTAAACTAAAGAGCATAAACTCCCCGATTGTGATCTTTTCAAACCAAGGCGGGGTAGTGGCGGATCCTAAAACTAAGTCATATGTCAAATATAAGGAAAAATTGGAGCTTGTTCTCAAGGATCTTGAGAAAAATGGTGTTGATGTTAGTAAAGTGTGGATTTATGCCTCGCCTAAACAGAGTGCAGCATACAAGAAACAAAACAAATTCACAGAACAGTTCAATAAGATGAGAAAGCCAGAAATCGGGATGTTTGAACAATTTACAAGGGACTTCCAAGGTGAGATAGATCTGGATAAGAGTGTCTTTATTGGTGATGCTGCTGGTAGACATGGTGATTTCAGTGATAGTGATTTGAAATTCGCAAACAATGTTGGTCTACCTTTCAAGACACCGGAGGAATACTTCAAGTGATCTGTGGTCCTCTGGCTCGGAAAGCTCAAAGGTATATCGTTTATCGGATCTCCATAGAATCTGTTCTAGTTTATTTGAAGTAATCTACAGAATCTTAAAGAAAAGTCAAGATCCAAGTTATGACGAGAACAAGATTATCATTCATTAACGATAAGATGTGTATATTATACTACTTTACATCTAATGAAATACAAATGTACCCGAATAGGTCCAGAAATCTCACAATACCATATTCATTACTAGTGGTGTGATGTTAGGGTGTGTTATGAGCCCCGAGACTCATCTCTTCATGATCTTGATCAACATGAAAAGTTCTGGAAAAACAATCGAAACTCTTCTTTTGTTCTTCACCTCCACTGTATCACTGTCACCCACGAGAAACATCATGTCAAGAGGTAACCAAAGAGAAAAGGCCCGTGAAAAGAACCAAAAGAAGAAGGATGCCGAAAAGAAGAAGCAAGACGGTGATCCAAAGAAGAGATTGGAAGCACAAGCTGAAATCATGAGAAAGAAACAAGCTGAGGGTAAGTACATTGCAGTAGGAGAAGTAGGAGACTCTCATGTGTAGAGTGTAGGAATCTTTTTATTTATTAACCCGTGTTTTAGCTGATGCCAAAAAGGCTGCTCAAAAGGCATAGAAGGCTTAAAAGTTCATTTTATTTGAAGATGCTGCATACGATATAGACGATGGTAAACGATTTTATAGTAGAAAAAAATACAACTTGTAGTACTACTATTGTAAATTTTTTCATTTCTAATATCTTTTCCTTGGGTTAGTTAATGTACACTTATTCGTTAAGTTTTGAGGCAGCGGTGGCTTCAGCAGTGATTTCAACATCATATTTGAAATCAAAGTATGATTTCTCAAAGTTGTGAACTCTAACGTAACCATCCTCACCCCCTGAGGCATAACTGGTACCCTTTGGATGGATGGCGATATAATTTAGTGGACCGAAATGACCTTTCACACGGCCGATTTCATCCTCAAAGATCTTGTGGTAGAATCTGGCTTCAAACTTACCTTGATTAGCAGCAGTGGTGGTGACATCTCTGGCTTCTTGACCACCCCCTAGAATGACGAAGTCCTTGACTGGGGTAATAGCAGCTGTGTTTAATGGAGCATCGGCTTCAAAAGTCTTCAAGACTCTAAGTTCATCGATATCTAAGATCTTGGACGATTTATCTTTGGAAGAGGTGATGAAGTATGTTCTATCTGGGGCAAATTGTAGATCAGTGATTAGACCTTCGTGAAGTTGGATGGAGTTGATGAATTCACCAGTCTTGGCATCGTATTTGGAAATGACACCGTCTTTGTGACCAGCAATGATGTATTTGTTATCATAAGACCAACCAGCGACTGAGACTCTGTCGAAGCCTTCCCTAGTTGGGATGGTTAAGAATGGCTCTTCTGGTTGTTGGCTTAGGTTGGCCTTGTTTAACTTGTATAAGGAAATGGTACCTTTGTGACCCATAACTTCATCAGTAACGGCTAATAATTCTGAATCGTCAGAGTTGAATTCAACTCTTCTGACTGGAGTTGGGGTTTCCCAGGTGTAGACGTTTTGACCGTTTTCAACTTTGAACAGCTTAATACTCATATCAGCAGAGCCGGTAGCCAATACTTCACTGTCCTTAGTAATATCAATGGTCCAAATGGTACCAGAGTGACCTGAAAAGGTACCTAGTCTTTCACCATTGGCAGAGTACCACACAGAGGCTTCTTTATCCTTCGCCACGGTGAAAATCAAATCACCTTCACGGTTATACTTGACCTGTGTTAGGGAACGCTCGTGACCCTTCAGCATTAGAGGTCTCATCCTGGGCTGTGAGTGTGTTGAAGTGGAAGTTTGGCTTGTTAAAGTCTGAATCAAACGTTGATGTCTTTTGGTGAATTTTTTTTTCCAACTGGTTGTTTTATTTCCGGGGTTAACAGCGTGACTTCCACGTGATGTGGTGATTAATATACGACCTTAAAATACTGCTGGCCCTACCGGTTGGGGACGACGGTATTGAACAAAACATCCACACGTAGCGATGATGATCATTGTATTTCAGTCGTACTTAATATCGAGGAGATGTCAGAGGCTGAATTGACTGAAGACCAACTGAAGGAACAAAAGCTGGAAGCTGCAAAGAAGAAAGTGAGTTTGGAAAGAACGTTGAAATTGGTGAACAATTGATCAGAGAGACTAATGGCTTCCTTTTAGTATGAAGAGCTAAAGAAGAAGAACAAGAAGAAGAAGAATAAAAAGAAGGGTAGTGAAGCCAAAGAAGATGGTTCTGAGCCTGATGCTGATGCTGAGAAACCTGATGGCGAGGGAAAGGAGGAGCAGATCACGCAAGAAGAGAAGCAACTGAAAGACGAAGTTGAACAGGCCACTAAAGAAGTGAAGGAAGATACAAAGTCAGAGACTGAGCCAGTCTCTGAGGACCCTCCTGCAAAAGCACAAGAAGAAGCAGAAGAAAAGACTGTGGAAGAGATTGAGGTGCAAGAAGAACCTGAATCAGTTCGAGAAATCGAAGAAGAAGCTAAGGAAGAACCGTTAGAGAATAATGAAGACTTTGAGATTGACACTCCAGAGGTCAAAAAAGAGATCCAATCATCGCTGACACCAGTTGAAGAAATCACTGAACAACCAAAGAACTTACCAACTGAACTGGATTCACAGCAAGTGGACTCATTATTCGGTGGTGATTCAGGTCATTCGTTTTTAGATACTATTGAAGATTCTAAATTACAAGAAGAAGTCAAATCCCTACAAGCAAAGAATTCTGAGCTTGCGAGGGAGAACGAAACATTGAAGAAAGATATTAAGGCCTTCAAGCTAGAGAAATTCGACCAGCTGGACCAAATTGAAACTTTAGAACAAAGAGTCAAAGATTTAGAAGTCAAATTAGCCAGGGCCCAAGTTGATGTACCACAACAATCACAATACCATTCTTATGACGATGAGCACTTAACTTTATCACCAACGCCTTCATATCAACAACCATTCAACACTAACTTTACGAACTTCAACCAAAATGAAAAGACGAAGGTGGAAGATATCAAGGCAAAATTGAGCAAATGGAAAGGCTGGAACCTAGACATGTCAAGTTGGAGAAGTATAGGTGGTGGTCCAATTGTCGAGTTGTAAGAAGACTACTACGTGGAACAACATCAAATATACATGACTATTTCGTATTCTTTTCTCAATCGTATTTACGCAGTTCGTTCATCTTATTCTGCACAAGACCTCACCAGATTTATGCTGGGCAGCAGCTTCGGAAAGCTCCAGAATATCTTTAGTTTGGTGACATCTGACAAGAACCAATTCGGAAGGACTTAGGGGCTTGATGTTTCTCACTGATTTACCACCAGCAAGTTCTTTGATTTGTTCAGCATTAAGATGGATTCTTAGACTTGGTTTGGAAATCAATTGGAATTTGGAGATCACAGGCTTGGAGTCACGGTATTTCAGGCCCAGCCATAGTCTTCTAGAGGCTATGTTGTCTGGGGTGACCTCGGTTGGGATTTGGTCTGGCCCCTGGACAGAACCACGTTGTATAGATGAGATAAAGCCCTGTTTATACAGATGTTTTGACACTTCCAGGTGCAGTTTTGTGTAAGGGACCGGGGTGCTGCCCAGGTGGACCCTGGTGACGTTTTGTATGTGGGCAGCAAGGTTCGCTAGTCTGACTAGGGACATGTTATTGCTGTGGTATTTGTGGTCTTGTACTGAAGTTTTATCGATGGTTTAATACCGATTTTGGACCTTTTTTGGGTATTAATTTTTCAACTTTTCTCGAACAACGAAATAAAACGAGTTCGCGGGTTTTCGGGACATAAATGTTAACTGGTAGGGGCACAATGTATGAGGAACCTGAGTTCATCCAGTAAATATCAATGATGTTTCGTTTCAATTGAAGAAATAAGCTGATTGTTTCTTGAGATATTGTAAGTAGAAGTGTCTGATGATAAATATCAACTTCTGAAATGTATTTTTTAGGAGGAAACCCCCATTTTAACCGTACAGCATTGATATAACCAACCAAAAGGGTGGAAAAAAACGAATAAAAAATCAATTATGGCCAGTACAAAACATCATAAACGAAGCCAAAGGCTGCTGGTTACATCATTATAATACAAAATGTTCAGAAGCGCCCTTCGACTAAAGAACTCGATCAGGCCACAGCTGAGATCAATTCGTTCCCAATCCACCAGCAATAAGAAGCCACAATCAGACCGTGGTGTGAACTTCCGTAACTTCATCAGTGTTAGTATCATCTCCACCATAATCCTAACACAAGTCCTTGATGCCGTGAGCAAAGAGAAGCCCACGCCTCGGTCCTTGAGTGAGTCTGAGTATTTGAGACAACAAGCTAGATTGAAGAGAAAACAGGCTCGTTTCAACATGGATGATAAACAAGTGTATTTCTTAAAGTCAGGTCAAGCTATTAAGAAAGAAGATGTCAAGGCGGACGGTTTCACAGTCATTGATCCAAATGACTTGATTGAACAAGAAAAGAAAGATGAAAGCTCAAAATTTCATGCTTTACTTAATGATGTCGACTTACCAGAACCTCCAAGAGGTCTCGTCACTGAGCTAGTTGGTAACTTCTTGCAATCTCAGCCAAACGGGAAGTTTATAATCTTGAACTTCCCTCGTGATGTGCAAGAGAGTACACACTTTGAGGATAAAATCGTGACGATTAAGAGATTTATCTATCTTGGTGACGTCGGTAATAATTACATGGTTGTTAATTATTATAACACTGTGAATAAAGTGGACAAGATTACAAACTTGGATGATTTGAAAGTTGAGTAAATAGATGGAATTAGAAATTACATGTATATATTAATTACCTTTTCGTACTTCCAAATCCACTGAATCCTAGGATCTTCTTCATTGGATCGTCATCTTTATCATTTTGATCATCTTTAATAGATGTCTCTTTCAGTTCCTTCTTAACCTTCTTAAGCGCTTTCCTTTCTTCTTCAAAACGCTTCCGTCTTTCTATTCTTTCTTTTATATCATACTTGTCATCATCTTTCATACTGTCATCAATTTTTTTCACCAACTCCTCATAATGAAGTTTAACTTCCTCCAGTGTCACTTGTCTCTCTTGATTCAACTCACCAGCTTTTATCAAATGCGGTTTTGAGTTCAAATGGTCCACATACTTCAAGTTATCCTTGAATGTCAAGTCACAAACCTCACAATAGAAACCAAATGATTTTCCTCGCGTACTAACAACATTCCCAGTGATGACTTGCCTTTTGTTTAAGTCTTTATTGAAATCTAATGAATCTCTCGTAATGGTTTGTTTCAACACAGTTTCTGACGGTCTACCTCTATTTTCACGTCGTATTTTCGCTTGCTTGGCGTATTCTTCACGATCCCATGTTCTTCTACCGAAATTTCCCTTCTCAGACATTGCTTATCAAGCTCTTCTGTAGTTTTGATAAGTTTTGGGTTGATGAGATGAGATGTTGTATTGATCAACAGTGGACTTGACTCTAAAGTTCGCGAAATCGTTTTATACTCTCCTCGCTGACACATAAGAATGCGTCAGATCCATAAAACCACAACAAATTGGAAATCAGGAATAAGGAAACAGGAAGAATCATATAATATAGGATATATCATTAGTTGGGAGTCTCAGGTTATTTAATTATACCACTCTAAGCATTCCATTATTTAAGTTATGAACCTTTTCACCAATGATGATGTATGTTGCCTCTAATACAAATACATCAAATTGCAGTAATATTAACCCTTTTTGTTTCTACGAATTCCGCAATCCACTAAAATTACACCAAAGAGTTGGTTTATCCATTTGCTTCAGTTGATATACATTCATCAATGACCTTGAAAACATCATAGAGTTGCCTTCTCTTTAGTAGAAACCACTCCTTATGTATACTTTGATCTTTTCCTTCCTTTCTACAACCATGACATACCACGTCACCTCGACCATATTTCTTCCATAGCATTTCATGAATTCTTCTCTCTATCAGTGCGAGAGACCTGGGAGTGAAGAATCCTTGCTGTTGTGTGTCGTAAGTTTGAAAACTGACTCTATCTGTGTCTGTAAGTTTCAATTTCGAGAACAGTCTCGTGATGGAGTTGGACGTTCGATAGTCTCGATATGGATCTAGGACGCTCAGTTTATGACTACACTGGCTTTCCCATTGTCGAAGTCTTTTTTGCACAGAGCCTTGGGTCAATCCGATCTTCACCATGATTGATTTCTTTGGGTCGAAAACCACCCAATCATCGTTGATTCTCTTCAATTTCAGCCAATCTTGTTTTGCAGGGCGTACTTCAAGAAGATTCTGGAGAGTGTAAACATAGATGAAGCCCCGCTGGTAACGTTCACTAGGTGGATATGTCTTTGGTTCACTGGGAAATGAACCTTTTGAATACTGATGGATATGGAAATGGCAGTAGAAATCTCCATTTTTCAACAGGATTTTACAGCGTTGGCCGGCTTTCGTAGTTCCCAGACATTGAGGCATTCTCTATGGAATGTGGAAGAGTTTATTTTTTACTACTCCTACTATTAAGCTGTAACACTCGTGTCGTCGTTTAGTTGTATCGGTATTAAATCAAAGTCTGACAAAATCTGGTAAGGGCACCTTTAACTGAGACGTTAAACGAGAAATTGTGACAAAAAGAGTCAAAAACAGTCAAAAAGTCTCTAATTTGCTCCCAATTTGCCACTGTTAAAAGCTTTTAAAGGTCTCAAAGAGAATATTAGCAAGCTCAGCTACCACTCCACGATGTCAGTCCTGCCTGCCGAGCAATATTTGGTGCTTTCACTCTTCAAAACAGGGGTATCCATCACCTCCGACTGCAACACATACTTCCTCCCCTTCTCCAGTCCACAGCTCCTTCAAAAAGACATACCTGCCGACCAGAAGCCACTAGGAACCATTGAGAAGAAGGGGATCTTTGGTATTGTCACTGTTGGTCCAGGCTATTTGGTTGCTATTGATGAGAAAGATCGTGTGTTTGATTACAATGGCGTTGACATCTGGAGAATCACAAAGAGCTCCATAATACCCTTGAAGTTCGCACTTTGTTCCAAACTTTTCAGTTCTGAGGAGAATCAAGAAAAGGATGATAGTGATAGCGATGAGGTAGAGATCCTCTCGATGAGTGAAGCCACTCCAAAGTCAGAAAATGATACGCCCATTGCAAAGTTCTCAGATCAAGTTAGCAAGACCAAAGATGTTCTGTTCTCCAAGCTGGGGATCTATACAGATGATTTGAAATCAAGTCCTTCGTTATCACTAACAAAGAAGCCCGCTGTTCAGAGAATTTCGTACGATGGCTACTACGATGATCTTGACTCTGGGAAAGATGAAGAGGATAAGGATCTTGAGTATGAACCAAATGACGTCAACTCGATCAAATTGAAAAGAGCTATCACCGTGAGAGGGCCAGTGCTGAATTCAAAAGTGGTTCATGCTGATGTCGAAGATGAAGCTGGAAACTACAATGATATCTCAAGATCAATGCTCAGAAAGTTTGAAAAGCAGATCAAAACATTTTTCAATACGAGGGATTTCTATTACTCTGATCAGATTGATATATCAAAGGACATCCTGTTCAAAGATGGGAAAATTATCAACAATGAATTATCGAAACCTACTGGCTCCTTTAGATTCAACGAATTCATGTCCATAAAATTGCAAGATACAGAACTTTCGAAGTCAATCATTCAAGGGTTTGTCAATTCAATCTCAATTGATCTCACTCCAACCACGTCTTTATCATCCAAACGCGGGATCTTACTGCTGGTGTCGAAGAGAAGCACAAAAAGAGCCGGTCTCAGATACCTAAGACGTGGGATTGACGATCATTCAAATGTTGCAAATTTTGTGGCAACTTCCCAGATCCTCATCATTGACAATGCTGTTGACACTACCGCCTTGTTCGCCAAATTCGATATAATAAGAGGCTCAATTCCATTATTCTTCAACCAAAATCCCTCCAATCTAAAGCCTGTTCCATACTTAACCCGAGAAGTTAAAGCAACTAGGGATATCTTTAAATCCCATTTTCAAAACTTGAAAGATCGTTATACTAAAGTCACATGTGTCTCACTTGTCGAGCGATCCAAGAAAGAATGTGAAGTTGGCGACGCTTATTATCGAGAATGTATCCAAAATGACGTTGAAATTTCATGGTTTGACTTCCACGAAGTTTGCAAAAAGATGAAGTTTGACAATGTGAGGTTATTACTTGATGACAAGATCCAAAACACACCTGACCTTACTATCGAACAGCAATTGCAAAATTATGGATGGTTTGACTCCATCTCCGATGATAAACAAGTGGGTGTTTTCAGAATCAATTGTATCGATTGCTTAGATCGTACAAACTTGGTCTCCAAATTCATCTCTGAGTTCATCTTGAACCATATCTTGAAGAAATACTCATATATCATGGAAGATAAAGTGGCTTATCAAACAGATTTCAATAACTTATGGGCTGATAATGGTGATTTCATCTCGAGACAATATGCTTCGACCAATGCATTGAAAGGTGATTATACCCGTACTTCAAAGAGAAATTACAAAGGTCTGATGACTGATGCTTGGTTAACAATGTCTCGTTACTACTCTGGTTATATTAGTGATTACTTCAAGCAATGCTTTGTTGAGTTCATTTTAGGTTACCAAGATGCCAAGATCTTTGAAGACTTTGAGTCGACATTGAATGTCATTGACTCAAACGATATCAATGAAGCACTGAACAAGAAGAACACATGTTTACAAAAGGTGATTGAAAATTTGAAATTTGAAACAGAGGATCTAATCTTAGTTGGCTCATGGAGTGGGTTTGAGACAAGTTTGAAATTTAATGACTTGAAATTGAAAGTTGAAGTTGCATTAGTTCTGACTAACAAGATTGTATTTGTGATCAACTTCAAAGAAGATGATATTCAAGAGGTTGTGAAACTACCAGTTGAAGACATCAAAGAACTTCAATACGGGTCTTACTTCAAATCCACACATACTTCAATGTCGAAAAACCCACACAGAAATGTTGGTTTGAAATTCATCTTGAAAGATAAAATTGTGAATGAAATTGATAATTGTGAAAATACGCTGCCGCCAGAAGAAAGATTCCTCACAGTAAAATTCCCAAGTGACATGGACTACACTAAAGTCAAACACATTATCAACTTGATCTCAAAGACATTGCACTCCTCAACCCTACAAAACAAAGATATTGTTACTCTGAAAGAGGCACAGAAAAAGACCAATGTGATTGACGTCTTAGAACATAGATTTAAACGAATGGTATGGGGATAAGGGAACGCAGTTTGTGAATGCCCTTGCACTCATAAATATGTACGACTCCATATATATGAGCTCGTACGCCAACTGTCAGAGCATTGAGCTTTCACTGAAGTTATTTTCCCATCCAAATCTTGACCTGTAGTAGGTTGATCCCGGAATGTTAGTAGTAATTTTAATTGCTAATATCACACTATCCTATCATTTGCCAAGGATCAGCGCATCTTCACTTGGCATGTTCTTCCCTATTATCCTGATTTTATGGACTTAAACACTCTCACTGAAACTAAACAGAAATAAACACGAACGGGACCTCTTTTCAAACTTCGGTTATATTCACTTTTATATTTTCAATAAAAGCACATATTTAAGTTTTTAAAAGATATATAATGTAGTCAGCCCAAGTCAGAAGTATTTTGATGTAGACTGGATCATTTCAACGCAGCTAGGATTATTGTTCTAGGGGAAATAACAAAGTATGTAAACACGGGATTAGGCTTAACGCAACCAAAAGCGCTACTCAGCAATTTAGCGTAGAAATCAGACATTCTATTAAATACAATAAGTAAATAACATTAGGATAGGCTTTAGATCCTTATATACGTAAGATGCAAATATAAACGGGTGTACATGAGTATGAATGGCACGGGAAACGGGTGTGAATTTGCCTGATTGAGTATCAGACAATTACCATATTAAGTAACCTGCCTAAAGAGGTGTAAACAGGCAATAGTTCTTGCAGGAGAACACCCGAAGACCACTCGTGGGAACAACAATGATACGTTGCTTGAGTGTTTTAACTGGAAAGCTGACGAGATTACTTTTTTTTTTCTTTTTTCATAGAGTAAAACTTGTATTGACGGCTATTTCTACCTTAATTATTTATGGCTTCTAGCTAGTCTATAATCTTCAAATTGCTTGTGACTTCTTTAGTCGATCTTTTTTCTTTTTTCACACTTGTCAGCTGATAATTGGTTCAGTCTCTTCCCAGTAAGTATAGCTTTTCCTCGATCTTGGAAGTTCAGTTGTCTTTGTGTCCTGATGATCATCATCAGTTCAATGTAGCTGGATAGTTGTTGGTAGTGTTCTTTGGATTTTTCTAACGGCATGTTTGTGTGTCCCGTACCAGATGGTGAACACTATTAATTCTTGTGCTCAAAAGAACCACAAAATAGCTCGCGTGGCGTAATGGCAACGCGTCTGACTTCTAATCAGAAGATTCTGGGTTCGACCCCCAGCGTGAGTGCTTTTTTTTTCCACTTTTCTTTCAGCCAAAACGCAGAGACACTGTCGAAGACATATAGCGAGCACTATGGACCAGAATCATAAGCACAACACACTGGAATACACATCCACCTTTATATAATCTTTATATAACTCATACAATATTAACTTTCAGAGTCTGATCATCAAAAAAAAAAAAAAAAAAAAAGCGCGAACAAAGCTCATTGCAAAGAAGAAACCCAACACACAGAGGAACTCACTGTCTGGGACATCCAGCTACACTATCAAACACATAGATTAAAAGCTCACCAATCGCCACAAAACTTATATAATTGATTGGAACTTTATAATCGAACTTGATCATTGAAAAGAAAGTTTTTTCCGTCCCCGCCTATATCGTAAAATTTTTCCGAAGTCGTGTTTTTAGTTGGAAGTGTCCTATTGTCTCAGTAAGCCCTTTCAAGTATCCGATCCCCGTATATTTAAGCTTTTCCGATTTTCCTTAGCAGCAGTCTTATAACCAGATCAGACCTTGATCTCTTTGCTTGACACTACTGTTTGCTAATATGTCTCGGTCAAAATGGGAGATGCCTGTAAAGCTCGACAAAGAGAAGGACGGGGCAAAAATGTATATGCGGATCTCGATATAGTAGTTGGACGGTGGGGAATTACACCGGATGATGAAGACCTGCACGAACTTGATGGTCCTTGACCTACTATGGTAGGAGTACAGAAATACAAGCACACGGCCTAGTCTTATCTACCACTAATCAACGACCGCCAGTTCTAGCCAGAGCTTAAGAAGTAAGTTAACGGTTTTGCTAGTACGTAAATAATGAATAAGTATTGGCACTTGGCAAGTCACGGAGGGTCAAGAGTCTGAGAATACGCTAATCCTAAAATGATAATCAGGGGGAGGGGGGGGGGGGGGGGGGGGGGGGGGGAAAAAAAAAAAAAAAAAAAAAAAAAAAAAAATAAAAAAAAACAAAAATTTTTAGCAAGTCTAAGAAGT
>JAMAIG010000301.1:0-20881 GCA_023629715.1 Taiozyma sp. PG4208 | reverse complement strand
GTGCAAATGGGATCTAATGGCGATTTGGTTGGACAAGGTACCGGAGACACAATAAAGACCAGCTTCTTTGCCTGCCAATTGGGCAACTTTGTTCTCCAGGGCAGTTGTATCATCATCCTCTTCAAACACAGAGTCACCAATGGTTTGGTTCACAGCAGCTTGAAGAATCGAGGGTGTTGGAGTTGTGAATGTGTCGGATCTGAAGTCATGGGATGCCGTCTTGTATTGGCCTCTGATTGTCATTGTGGAAGCAGTCAAAAATATCAAACACTACGTACACAGTGTTTGATATTCTTGTTGATGAAAGAAAAGATCGATATCCACAATCTTCTTCTGCCGGTTTTAATTTCTGCTAAAAATAAAACGTTTTCGCCAGAGCTTCCCGATTAGTACAAACCCTTATAAATTCTGACAGAACTTAATTCGCGAAAGCCTGTGAAGATGTAAAAAGAAAGAAGTTCAGCGCTTCACAAGCGCTCGTACCAAAAACCACCAATTTCACAGCCGCCAGTGGAAGATGTTTTGGCCGCTGACGGTGCTGTCCATGGCGCTTCTGTGGCTGCTGCACCGCCTGTACACGCTGAACAAAGTGCCGCCCACTGAGCTCGTCAAGGCATTGAAGATCGAGATTCCGCGGGCCTCAAAGTTGTCCATCGACAACATCACCGATGCCGCTGTCTACTTGCACTGGGACTTGCCCTCCCTCAGCGACCAGATCGTCAACTTCGTGCTCTTCGTCAACGAGAATGAGGCCTCGGTGTTGAACGGGACGGACTCGCACTGCTATTTGACCGGATTGAACCCTGGTACAAAGTACAAGATCGACCTGATCTCCATCAATAGCAAAGGGTTCAAGGCCAAATCACAATCCATCTACATCAGAACCAAGTCCAAGGAGCTCCAAAGCCATTCCAACAGGATCTTGCTCGAGAATGCTGATAACTTGTACAGCTTCCTCACGGGGAAGACCGAATCAACTTTCAACGTGAAAAAGTTCTTGGGCACTCCTGGTACCAATGGGGACGTTAGAACTGCAAGGTCTAGGTCAAACACTGTCAACTCTCTAAAGGACGCCGATGCCGAGAATGTGATACCTTCCAATGCTAGTGTACAAACTACAACTGCATTACCTGATCCAAGGTCCATCGATGACATTGAAGAGCTTCGTTATTACTTGGAGTCTGGCCAGGAGGAATTACACACTGTGCTAAACCAACAAACTGCTGCTTTGAGAGAGTTCAAAGAGCTGGAGATGAACTTGATTCAGGAGAGAAATGCCCTGAGAGAGCGAAAGAGACTTGAAGATACCAATAGACAAACAACGAAGAATGAATCAAAGCTGCTTGATGACTCACGAAGAAGAACTGAACTCAAAAAGACTAAACAGGAAGCAGCACTGATGTCAAAGAGAAAAGCCATTGAGAAAATGCAATCTGATTTAGCCTCTTGGAACGTTAAACTTGAGGAATTCGAAAAGAGCAAAACTGAGATGGAAAAATCTGAAAGCCAATTGCAAGATGAACTTGATACCGATATCACAAGGCAGAAGGAACTGTTTAGGAAACTGCAACCTGAACTTTCCAAATTAGAAGAAGAATTCAAGTCTACAAACCAAAAGAAGAAACAACTTGAACAAGCTAAACCTTCCTATGGTAAAATCTTCAAGAAGTTATCGAGTGGGACATATAACTCCACAGGTTGTATCTCCGCTGAAGGTCTGAAATCTTTGGAAACTTTGAAAGATTTGAACCTTGAATTGCATAACAGCATTCAAGCTGAGATCAACGAAGATGCTAGATTAGAAGCTGAGTGGAGAGCTCAACAACAAAGAGAAGTCAGCCATTGTGCTAAGGCTTCACAGGCCTATGATATCTTGAAGACAGAGAATGCTAACTTGAAGAGTGGAGCTTGGAGTCCACCCAATGCGGACTCTATTTCCCCAGCTGGTGCATCTGCTGTTCCACTTTCTCAATCGGTTTCCTATGCCAATAGCCACAGTAATACCAATTTACAATTTCAACCGCCGGCAACTGCATTAGCTTCTACCCAGAGCTTCAACTACTTTAACAACAGCTCACCTTCTATCAACTCTCTTTCCCAACATATGGCCTCTCAAGCTCAACAACGAACTCAATCCCAACAATCATCATCTTTCAATCAAGTTTCATCACTTTGGAGTAATTTCAACACTGAAAATACCAATACCAATCCCAAGAAGTTGTCACTAAGTACAAATGGTGTTGATCTGTTCAATGATGCCGGTATTGACTCTCCATCAGCCAATCATTTCCTACCTGCCAATCTAATTGTTGATGATTTAGCTGATTTCATGTATCAAGAACCCTTACAGCCACATGTTCCTGTCCAATCAAATACACCAAAGTCTTCTTCGCATTTTGACTACCCTCTAGACAACATGACTGGTGGTAACGGCTTCTCTAGCATCAGCAACAGCAATGGTCAAATGAATTTTCTCACTTCCACTAATCAAGAATTCACATTGTCACCCGAATTCAGCATTGAAACCCCTACATCTCCACCTCAAAGTTTCCAAAACAATGACATACTATCAGACTCTAACTCTCCATCTGGAGCTCATATCAACAATGAGCTTCATTCAGTGTTATCAGGTGGTACTGAAATGATCACCAATGTCAATCCAGCAAGTCAAAATCTCGATGATTCTAAAGATACACATTTCAATCCATTTTCACCGAGAAGACTGTCTAGTGTGTTCAATTTTGGTAGAAATAAGAATGAAGAATCATCTCAACAACCTCAATCTGTTCAAGCAAACCCAATGAAACAACAATCCAAATTCTTCAACAACAATTTGGATGGTGTCAAATCAAACACATCATCACTTCAGGATAACTTCTCATTCCAACGTAATGGTAATGGGTCCGGCAACTCGAAATTCTTTTCTAATTTTGATACAGTGTGGCAAGGTCCAAACACTAGCAATATTCATAACAGAAATGTCTCCGTGAACTCTACAAATTCACTGGAGAAGGATAATGATAGCTGGTATAGATTTCATATCAAGTCACCAGATTTGAGCAGTTCACCAGAACCACCTGAGTCAACCAATGATAACTTGATGATTCCTGTTTCCCTCACAGAAACAAACAAATCCTCGAATACCACTTCGGCTAAGTCTTTGAAATCTGTTAAATCTGTTGTTGATTCTACGAATAATAATGGTGGTTCCCCTTCGTTCTTTAAGAAGAAATTCCCATTTGTTGGTAACAATGAAAAATCACCAACAAAGGTCAATTCATTACATCGTTCGACTTCACCCTCTGGAGAAGCAATTGAAGAAGAAATTTCCGATGACCAACAATTACACTCACTACAGACGCCAAAGAGATTGTTTTCAAGAAGTCGGAAGTCTTCTTCTTCAAACATCAGAAAACAATCTGTCTCAAGCTCCCTAGAGTATGAAATTGAGAGTAGTGGATCGATCCAATCCAACTCGACGAATGGGAGATCAATTGTTAGGAAGCTAAATATCTTTGGGAAAGGCAACAAAGATGCCAACGAGGATGTCATTGACGAGAACGTCGAAGCTGAAAGAGACTTGAATGATGTGAAATGACCATGGTATTAATAATAAAAAGGATATAAGTTACAAAATCATTAGATGAGCTTGTGGAACTCAAAAAATTGTAAATGAAATGGATCACGATTATATGTCTATTGATTAGCTGGATCAAAAGCAGCTAGAACTTTATCTTTATCTTTACCCAAGGGGGACTTATACTGGAATGAATCCACACCGGACCAATCCACTTTGATAGGCTTTATCTTATTTGTATCTGTGTTTTTGAAGATATTGATCTTATCATTCTCCCAATTTGATCTAACATCCTCAAAACCTTCTTTCCATATTTTATCATAAAAGATTTTTAGTTTGGTCTCTTCCACTTGTCTAGCTTCCTCCTTGGCCATCCATTCCATATGTTTTAAATCATCTGAGGATGGTTCATAAATATGCCATATAACGTAATGAGGAAGACCCACGACTGAATAGCCCATTCTTTTACACAATTTCCCAAAAGCTTCAGTTTCAGCATGTTTTTCAAAAGAGAAAGCAGGGAAATGAGCACCTGTTCTAAAGACTTTAGCTCTAGCCAAGATGGAAACACCACCAATACCATCCAACTCCATTTCAACTTCTGGATCACCGTAGGGATCACGTAGATACGCTAAATGAGGTCTCCAAGTAGCATATTCGGCATAACCCTCGACAATAACGGCATCTTCACCCAAGGTTTTAGCTAATTGTAAGCCCCCGTCTGATTCTTGCCATGAGTTCAAATCATAAGGCTGTTGATTACCTAACCAGTCTGGTAATGGTCTCCAGACGTTTGGAACGATCACGTCTTTACCATGATGCATTAGATCTTCCAAGATTGTTTTAGGGACTGTTTCAACATCAGCATCTCTCCAGTAGACCCATGAATGGTATGGTTTCACACTGACGGTCCACAACCAGTTTCTGGCTCTAGCCATTAGTTTTCTTCTTGGACCTTGAGCTTCAAAGCCATGACGATCAGAAAAACCTTGACCAATAACTTGTCCGAAATCTTTTTCAAAGATTTCAATGGCTCCAAATCTCATTGATTTGTCCTTATGGTTTTGGACACCTTTTAGTTCTTTTTCAAGGACAGCCATTGTATCATCTGAAGAATCAGAGACAAGAAATGATAAGTCAATCAAATGATGAGGGTAAGTCAAGTTTCTCATATGGCTGAAGAACATAGGCAAATGCGGAGCGGCATCTCTCAGAGGAACACAGAACAAGATCCTCTCTTCATGCTGCCAACCGTCTTCTAACCCTTCATAGTTCTTTAAATCAAAGAATTCGACATTTGCAACGCTATTGAAAGATGGGACGTATAACTGTGCAAGGATGGTGTTTAGCAGAATGTTCAAGAGGATGATGAGCGACACGATGACACCTGTTATATAAGCTATTGGTTTTCTGTTGGATATTATGAAGGACTGGGCGTTGGGTTTGTCAGGGTACTCATTGCTTGAGTAGGACATGATGAAGTGGGAATCTCAACCAAAGAATATGAGGTGGAAGTGATCCAGCACCTGAAAAAAAAAGCAGCCAAAAAGACAAAAAAACACACAGCCAGCAAAAGAATCACTGATTCTATGGAGACCTTTATTAAAACTGTTTGAAGGGGCGTTCAGGCGGGTCCAAGGCGGGTATTGAGACACTGAGGGATGATGTTTTCACGTTAATTTTGACTTTTTTGATCGCTTCGAGAGAAGAAATAAAAAAAAATAGAGAACCGCGAATTAAATCCGAGGTTTCCTCGGTTACGCGTTTCCATGGTTACAAAGACAAGTTGAATACGCTGTTTCTATATCTTCATTAGGTAATTATATTCGGTTATTGGTTATATGTTCCAGACATAAGGCGTGTTTATTTGTGGGATAATGCGGTCTTCAGTTCGTCCATCAGTGGCAGCGCCGCGATTCTGTCTTGCTGGTTGTTGTGATTAATCTCTGATGTGGTCGACATGGTCTTTCTCTCGATATGAGAACAAGTTCCTAATAGTTTGCTGAAGTTTGACTCGAGCTTTCTTTTGAATTCTTCCTCATCAACAACCTCCTCTTCCTCTTCTTCCTCTTGGCTATGGTTTGTAATGATCACACTGTCATCGTTTGATAACAAGTTTCTTTCCCCAATGTAATCTCTCTCTTCGTAACCACCATTTCTCTCTGTGATGTTAACCGGTGAGGCCAACCCATTGGGAGTAATATTCAAATAATTATCATCATACGAGACATGACGCTTGGAATTAGTGTCATCTTCTAAAACGGTCAGCAACGGAACAGCAAGCCCAGTACTGAGCCTTTTATAATTCTTTGGTGACACTTTTGGAGACGTTAATGAGATTGAACGTTGTGAAGGTGATATCTTTGAATGTTGAGATGGTAGAGAGAATCTCTTCCTCTTGTCCACATGTAATGATGAAATTGAGAATGAATGTTGCTTTTTCGTCAAATTTGTGAGCTCCGTAGAGTACAATTGTTGCAGTTTTTCGAATAAAGGAGCAACTTTGGAAAAATCTGATATTTGATCATCGAGTGGTTGATCTTTGTTCAATGTTGATAACTGGAGGTGCAATTCTTTTAATTTCGTTAGAAGCTCGTTTGGTGAAACTAGATTAGGAGTTGAAGTGATATTGATGGAGTTGGAAGAGGTGGAGATATTTTGAAATTTAATAAAACTAGTAGACGACTCAATCAATGATTCTAAAAGTTGCTCCAAACTTGAAATACTCGTAGCAGCAATCTGCCATCTTGAAAGAAAATCAAATGAGTTTGACTCAGGTATTGATAACTGGTAAATTCTTTTCACTCTCGTCAAGAACTGTGAGGCCTCTGAAGTTGGATTGTTCATTGAGAGTAAACAACAAATGAAGAATCTTCTCAGGTATTGATAGTTCCTAAACTTTGCAGATAACTGCCCCACAGGGTCTTCTAAATTCAAGCTTTGTAAATGCTCCTTTAAGATAAAGTTCAACTCAGATATTTCAATGTTATAAATTCCACAATAGTTTTCCAATTCAACACCGTCATTGATGTAGGCCAAGATCATGGATTGATTAGACACAACGGAGTTGATGATAAGGGTCAATATACTTGAGACACAGTCATAGATGTCATTGGACAGTTTCTGACTACTCATGGATGATAACTGTGGTGATATATGTGGGTATAGTCTCAGTTCTTTATACTTATTAATCAGTTTCGTCACCAGGACGTCTAATTTTTGGAACTTTTTAATCATTTTCTTAGTATTGTTCATTATTGAACTTTGAATGATTTTGAACTTGTATCTCTTTGAACTGCATGACTTGATTAAGGACAGACAAACAATGATGATCAAAGCTTTCAATTGCACTGGTGTGTACTTGTAATAGTTTTTAGCCAGGTATCTTAAGAACAAGTAACTCGTGACTATCAATTTATTATAAACAGTGTCAGGGTCCATGCTGTATAGAGTGTTAAGTTTCCAGAACTTTGCATGTTGATTGACTATTAGGGCTTTGTGTCTGTGTAGTTGTAGTTGTGATGCCTTCTTATTCTGATAGTACTTGGATATGAGAATCGTTTCATCCAAGAGCTGTGATGTAATCAGAACGTATTTCAACTCGTCAGCGAACGCCAGTTCTTCAAGCCGCAGTCTTTCAAAGCGACATATGACAAGTTGTTGTATGCTCCTTAGAACCAATTCGCTCTTCAAGTTGTTCTTGGGCTGTTGGTGGAATATGTAGTCTTGATCGGTGTAATTAGACACCAGTCTGGGTGTGATACCTCCAATAGACTCTTCTCCTTCATAAATGGACTCCGGGTTTACCAGAGTAGGCGTACTGAACGAACGGTACTCGTTGCTTTCGATGCCCCAGTCACTTATCACTGTGTCCTCGTTCTTGTCTTCCTGAACAGAGGGAATGGGTATATGGGAGAAGTACCTTTTGAAAGGCCGTAGCCCGTCCATCAGGTTATAGCTGCTCATGGGCGACTTCTGTGGGTGTGTGGGTGGCGCGTGACGAAGCGAGAGAGATTCTATTGGCGTCTTCTTCTCTGCTTCCAACTGTTTGTTATGTCTTCTTTGTCCTTTGTTTACATTCTCGGAAAGAAAAAGATTCGGGTAAAATTTACAAAACGTTTTCGCGGGCTTCGCGGAGGGAATCCACACTAAATTTTCGGTAACCACAGTTACGAAGATACTTCCTGGTTCTTTATTGACTCGTCTATAAGCTCTCGTCTATTTCACAAGGTATTCACTGATGCCAAAGTCTCTTCCATGGCCAAGCCGAGACAGTTCTTCCAAGTCTGTGTTCTCAGTCCAAACTTGTTTCAACACAAGAGCTTCTCTGGCCAATTTCTTCACTTCTTTATCAGACTGGTGTAGTCTGGAGAAGAAATTTGGGTATTTAGCAGCCAATTGTTCTTCCTCTGTTGTTACAGAGGAGTTGACTATAGAATACAAAGTGGTAACATAATCTGTGGAACAGCTGGCCAACTGGAAGAATGGTAACGTTTCATAGATCTTGTCAAACTTTATCATATCTAATACCTTGGATTTGAACAGTTTGGAGATCACCATACTCTGCTTATGTGTTTTTACCAGGATCTTGAAGATGACAAGCTTTATAATCAGGGAAATACTGATCTTTGGCGTGTCCGACTGGTAATTAGCCTCTAGGGATTTGATAAAGTCTAAAGCTTGTTGTGGTGATACATCTGTTATGGCATCAATGAAGATCAAGAGGATATCAAGATCCACCAGCAAGGGGTTCAAGTTGAATGCAGTGAACATAGATATCACGGGAATCGAGGTATCTTTAGCAGAGCTGACTTCAAGGTAATGTTTCATTTGGTTCAAGTCTTTCAATTTGGAGACCTGTATTTCCGGTTTGTATGGGATAACATTTGCTAATCTGATAAAGTGTTGGGTAAAAGAATAGTTGTGCGTCGGGAAATTAAGGGTGTTGATATGCTTGATTGATTTCAGTATGTCAAATCTATCAATGTGATAAATGGCATTGATAAGATCATATGAGCTCTGTGGGATGCGCAAATATATGCTCAATTGGTCACGATGCCCATCTGTTATGAACTTTTCAGCCTCTTTCACGTTGAAGTCCTTGAGAATGTAGTATAACACAGTGTATAGTTGTTCTTGTTCCAGGTCATTCTCTTTCAACTTTGTAATGAACTTATCCAATTTCTGTAAGTTTTCAGGCGGATAGAAATGATCGACATTTATGGTGGATAGACCCAGAATATCATTGATATAACTATCGAACACCAATTCTTTACGATCTTTCAACTTTTGTGCAATTAGTTCGTTTCTAATGTATTTCAACACAGAGTAGAAACTTTGGTTCTCATTCTCCAGGAAAAGATTCGGACGGCGATCTGAGGTGATTTGCGACAGTTCCTTGCTGTAAGGAAACTCTATCTGGGAAAACAGCGCAGTTTCAGCGTTGGAAAATGACATTGATGGTTCTGTTTGATGTGTGCTTAACGTGGTTTAAATTGGCTTTGTTTTCTATTTTGATTTCGGAATTTTTTTTTTCTTTACAGTGGAAATTTTTTCCAGTTATACCAAAGGAATTGCATCAACAAAAGAATGATCTTTGGTGACTTCATAGGCAAAGACCCTCGGCTATTCTACCAATTTACGAGCAGTTGTCCTGAAGACATCCACAGCTACAGACAAAGTTTGGGTCTTCAAAAAAGATCCGGGATAAAGCTCTAAATTCCGGATCTCGTATTCTATAATCATTAGAAATAGACCCAATATATCTCTTGGATCTAAAACCTCCATCAAAGTATTTACAAATTAGTCTAAACCCACCCTCTTTCTTTATTCTAACCATCAAATCCGACTTCTGAGCCCAGCGTGTTGTCCAGCGTTCTCAACGCAACTTGGTATAGCAATAGCATAACACTGCTCTGTACACTTGTCCACATGAATCTAGGACCGACACCGCTAAATAACCCAACAACGCCTTCGGTCTTGTACACTATCGCTAGCCCTTTGAAGATGGAGGAAGTGTTCAAGATGGCTGGCTTAGCTGTAGACGGTATCGTGTAGTTCTTTGCCTGTGACGATGAGGTTTTGGACTTTGGTGGATGGGACGAATGCTGAGTGGATGGTGGTGAGAGTGGTGTTGTATGATGTTTATCTGTGTTTGGATTCTGCGTTTGAATTCTGGTCTTGATAACATCTAGTGGTGTGGTTAGAGTACCTGCTAACCCACCGGCTGCAGCACCTGTTAACAACTCAAAACCGATGCTCAAATCGTGGTTCTTATCACTCTTATCAAACCCACTTAGGACAAAGGCATAACCTCTAAATTTCTCATAAAATGCAAATTGTAAAGCTGAAAATGGTAAATCACGGAACAAAGTGGCCTTGTAGCCGAAAAATAGTGTTTCTGAACCTTCCTTCATAACTAATGTCTTGATAGCATCAAATAGACCTTTATAGTTATACCCACTATGGAAATGTGGATTGTTATATCTCCCTTGTAATTGCAGTCTAGTCTTTAACACTTCACTTGGAACAAAGATTATGCTTGATGCTAGATCACCAAGAAACCCTGCTGTCAAGTGTGTGAGTGTTTCGTTGATACCATATTCTTTGATCATTGTTCTCTTGGTGAACTCATAAGTACCAAAGAAGATGGCACTACTAGGGAATGACCCTAGCATAGCAGCGCCGTACCCACCGTATAAACCTCTCCTTAGCCCCTCTTCTAAGAAGATGGCTCTGTAAGCACCGAATGTGTTTTTGTATTTCAGAGTGGTTGGAGAACCTTGTTGACGTGTTTTCACAGTATCTAAAGAATGCATCAGGGAATCACCAACAGCACCACCGAACCCACCGGCAAGCATGCAATGTATTATGGGACTCTCTGTCTTCACGCTGTGTGTCTGTAGTGTTTCATATTCTGTCAAAGTAGCAGTGTTGTAGCCATCACTGACTGTGTTGATCATCTCTCGATGAGTTTGTTGATGATGGTGAAAAGGTGGAAAGCCCTGTGGGAAACCGATTAAAGCAAAAAAAAAGAGAACTTTGGGAGGTCAAAAATGCAATGAAGAGGTAATGAACGAGTGGGGATTGTTAAAAGGAAGAATTATACCCTTTGTCCGTTGTCGATGGGACCTTTTTTGAAGGTCTCGATTTGCTGAAACTTTTCAAATCTTTGATTTTGATTTAATTTGTTGAAAATTGGAAAATATTGAAGGTGGTCCGAAAGGGGTAATTTCCGATCTTGGAAAGGGAAATTCCGACTTTAACTCCGAAAAGCCGAAGTTTTTTAAAGCCTCAAGAGACTTGAGAGACTTGAGACTTGACAGACTCAAGGCTCCACAATGAGCATGTTCTCGACTGTGAAGGGGTCCTTTGGTGGCATTTTCTACCAGAGAATTGGTAGAAGGTGGTACAAAGTGCTTTCGATTGAGACAAGTTGCGACGATACCTGCGTGGCCCTTATAAACAGACCTGATAATGGCACTGCTGAATTGATCCAACATGTCAAGAGTACATTGGACTCGACAGAAGTTGGTGGTATAATACCCACTGCAGCCTTCGACCATCATCAGTCTCATATCAGTGGTGCTGTGGAGAGAGTGCTGAAGGAGAATGGTCTCGGACCGGGGAATCCACCAGATCTGATTTGTGCCACAAGAGGCCCCGGGATGAAGGGTTCTCTATCAATTGGTCTTGATTTCGCAAAGGGACTCTCTGTCGCTTATGGTAAACCTTTAGTCGGTGTGCATCACATGCTGGGCCACCTGCTGGTTCCAAGGTTTGAGTCTGGTGGTGTCGAGCCACAGTTCCCCTTTCTAAGTCTGTTGATCAGTGGTGGCCATACTATGCTTGTGCTGTCAGAGAGTTTATTAAAACATGAGATCCTTTGTGACACCATTGACGTGGCAGCTGGTGATGCTTTGGACAAGACTGCTAGAGAGATTGGATTGAAGGGCAACAACTTGGGGAGAACCCTGGAAGAGTTCGTGCAAACTGGTAAAGAAGATTGGCATTTCAAAAAGTATGAACTACCCACACCACTATCGAATAAACCAGGTCGTTTAAACCAGCAAAACTTTTCATTTAGCCCTTTCCAAGGCGTGATCAAAAGGCTCATCTTGAGTGGGGAGTACGATCCTACCAATATCCGACAACAGAGAGCATTAGCTTATCAAAGTCAAAAGAGTATATTTGATCATGTCGTCAACAAGGTTAAACTAACAATTGATGCCAATAAGGACAAGTTGAAAGGTGTGAATCATTTCGTGGCTTCAGGCGGTGTTGCGTCAAATCTTTACCTGAGAACTAAACTGAATGATTGCTTTGAAGGAACAGAGATCGCAAAAGTCAGTTATCCAAGTCTTGAGCTGTGTTCAGATAACGCTGTGATGATCGGTTGGGCCGGTATTGAACTGTACGAGGCAGAAGGTTTGACCACGAATAGAAATGTCGTCCCTATCAGTAAATGGCCATTGTCTGATATCATGAACGTTTCTGGATGGAAGAGTGAACGAGAAGAATGAAAAATTTGCTACTACTACATAGATATATAGCTATAGAACGTCATGCACATATCAAAAAACAACAACCTATTCCGGCCTATGTGGAATAAAACTCTCTGTAATATTGAATCGTTCCACAAGATTTCTCCAACTATCGTACTCCAATTGGAAAATGATATGGTTAGACGCTGCTTGTCTTCTTAGTTCGATTTCTTTGTCTCTGGCTCTCGGATCTGCAGGAAGTGTGGGTAGTTCACATATTGTTGGATAACCTTCTTCATCTTCGTCAAGTTTTAACCTCCCATCTCTTATTAAGAAACTTGTATAGAACATGTTTTCCACAGACTGGCCAAACGATCTTGGATTAATGAAAAATTTGAAAATGTTCATGGGCTGGCCAGTGGAACGTGTGTGAAACACATTATAACATTCTTGCACGGCCATAGGTGTTTGGTTGATGGAGTTACCATTGATATCCTCAGCAGTGACAGCTTCAGCGGTGGTGATCTTGTCTGAGTAATTGATTTTTTCTCTTCTTTGGATGGTTCTAACTTTCTTTTCAATCTCTAATGGGCCCAATAGATGGTTTGTAGTGATGGCTCTAGAACCTCTTGAATATAGGAATGTACCCAAATGGAACCAGTTGAACCTTTTGAACTCGTGCTTCCTATCAAAATAGCCCTCATCTTCATCACCTTCCAGTCTCATGGCGTCCGCTAGCATGTAAGTTCTTAGTCTTCTTATGAAGTCGTCAGTCTTTAGCACTTTCCCAGTAGCACCAATCTTTATGTTTCTCATGGCGATATCCATCAAATCAGAACTCTCCAGCAGATTACGGGAATCATATACTTCTATCACCTGGTTAAGCCCCAGTCTTGTTGCCTCTTTGTACACTTCATTGACTTTTTCCAAGTTGATTTTAGCCTCTTCTAGCCCACCTTCTCTTGCGACTTTGGCTCGTTGATTCTTCAATTCAGCACCTAAGACACGGGCTCTTGCTAGTAGATCCAGCTCTTTTCTGTTCTTCTCGTTCACCGACATCTGCTGGTTGTTCTCGTCGTTGTCATCGTCGTCATCTTCATCGTCACTTTCATCATCGTCTTCCTCATCGTCTTCCTCATCGTCTTCCTCATCATCTTCCTCATCGTCATCTTCACTGTCCAAACCGGCCACTCTTTGCCTCTTTGGCGACGCACTGTCTCCGTTGTGATCGTTGTTAGGCAAACCTCTTTTGACGCTGCTGGAGGATGCCACAGAAGTCATTTCTAGAACCAAATACCGAGTGATTTGCTGATTTGGTGCCAATTGGGCGATAACCACGCGTCTTTTTCCAAACAAATTTAATGCCAAAGATTTCGCGTTTTTGTTTGTGTATAAAACTTAACCGCCAACCACCAACAGAACGCCACCGAATGGAGGAGAAACGGATAAAAGTACGTAAAAGAAGGCAAATAAAGCAAAGAAAACAAAGAAAGCAAAGAGAAAAATCACTAACAACCGCACAGGCCCTTGACGAGTCCGTTGTGAACAGGATCGCTGCCGGTGAAATCATCATTGCACCAGCCAATGCACTGAAAGAGCTGCTGGAGAACGCAATCGACGCTCAGGCCACCAGTGTCGAGGTGCTGGTGAAGGAAGGCGGGGTGAAGCTGCTGCAGATCACGGATAATGGCACCGGTGTCGAGAAAGAGGACCTCCCGCTGCTTTGCCAGCGGTTCACCACGTCCAAGTTGACAGCGTATGAAGACCTCCAGGCAATAGAGACGTATGGGTTCCGTGGTGAGGCGTTGGCGAGCATCTCACACATCGCACACATCGCGGTGACCACCAAGACGGAGGGCAGTGCCTGCGCCTGGAAGGCCGTTTACTCTGACGGTGCTTTGATACCCGCAAAGCCAACAGAGAGTGCTGATCCAAAGCCAGTTGCTGGGAAGAAAGGTACTCAGATCACAGTGGAGGATTTTTTTTACAATGTCCCATCGAGATTGAGAGCCCTGAAGTCTGCTAGTGATGAGTTCAGCAAGATCCTGGATGTGATTGGCCGTTATGCTGTGCATACTGAAGGTGTAGGCTTTTCATGTAAAAAGTTTGGTGATGTTCACTATTTGCTAACCACGAGGCCTAATCTTAGTATCAAGGAGAGGATAAGAACTGTGTTTGGTACCAGTATCGCCAATGAACTAATCCCCATTGAAATGGATGGTATCGAAGAATACGGCGTCACCAAAGTCTTTGGTCAAATCACCAATCCGAATTACAATAACAAGAAATCTATCCAACCTGTTTTCTTCATCAACAACAGACTTGTGTCTAATGACTCTATGAAGAAAGCGCTCACATCGACAATCAACCACTTCTTACCAAAGGGTCACAGACCATTCATCTACATGAGTTTACACATCAACCCAAACAATTTGGACGTGAACGTTCATCCAACAAAGAGAGAAGTCCGTTTCCTCCATGAAGATGAGATCATTGACAAGATCTGCTTGAAAGTTACTGAAGAATTTCACAAGATTGATCAATCCAGAAGCTTTCAAACCCAATCATTGCTACCATCTTCTAGTAAAAGAGGCGTTGAGGATGAAGATTATAAGAACATGCAAACATTCACCCAAAAGAAACCTAAATATGATTACAACTTGGTGAGAACCGACGCTAGTCAATCCAAAATTACCAATTATTTACCAAAGACTCAAGCTGATATATCATCTACACAGATTGAACTTTCTCAAATGACAGAAACCCAGCCACCACCATCATCAACACAGAGAGTCACACAGCAAGAATTGTCACAAGTGGAGGCTGGAACAAATACCCAAAGAGAAAACAACAATTATACTTTCAAATACGTGGACAAACCTAGAATTGAAGTCAACTTACAAAGCATCCTAGACTTGAGACAAAAAGTTCAAGATGATGCTAGTCGTAAACTGACTGAAGTTTTCGCTAAACTGGCCTACATCGGTGTTGTGGATGAAAAAAGAAGACTAATCGCTATCCAATTTGACGTTAAGTTAATGCTTGTTGATTATGCAAGTACTTTAAATGAGTTTTTTTACCAGTTGGGTATCACAGATTTTAGCAATTTTGGTAAGATTTTCCTTGATGGTGAAGATGATGAATTGGATATTAAAGCTTTATTGAGTCCATTGTATGAAGAGCTAGATTTCAACCCAGAGAAGTCAATTGAAGACATTGTTGAAGCTCTGAGGTCCATGTCCGAGATGCTTGAAGAATATTTCGCCATTGAATTTGAACAAATTGATGATAAGCTAGTTTTAAGATCCATTCCACTGTTATTGAAAGGTTATATCCCATCGTTGGCGAAGCTGCCTATCTTTCTTTATAAACTTGCAACAAAGGTCAACTGGGGTGATGAGAAGGAATGTCTTGATGGTATTTTGAAACAGATTGCATTGTTTTATATCCCTGAGCCTATCGAAGATGCTAGCGACCTACCAGATGATGATCCAAGAAAGTTGGAATACCTCGAAAAGGTCTCTAAATTGAACGAATTTTTGGAGAATTTGTTGATGCCTGCTGTGAAGAAGAAGTTTCTAGCCCCAAAGCACTTGCATAATGATGTTGTCGAGATTGCCAACTTACCTGGCTTATATAGAGTCTTTGAAAGATGTTAATGATTTGCTATGAAATATACTTTTATAATTAATGACTATAATTAACTATGACAGGGGACGTACATTATTTGGTTTCTTTCCTCATTGGAGTAGTAGCAGTTCCATCTTCTGGGCATTTAAATAGTTTATCCAACAAACTCTTATCCAAATCAGTTAAACCTTTTTCAACAGAGTTCTTCAAGTATTCAAATCTCTTTGTTTGTGACACTGGGAAGTTAGTGAAACTCTTTGTGAATGAAACTGACGGAATCACGATGGAATTAGATTCCTTGTTGAAGAAATTGGATGTCTCATCAATATGAGGATATGCTGATTCTTTGATGTCTTGATCAAAACTCTCAATTTGATCCTCCTGGATCAAGTTGACCAAGATCTTCTTGTTTTGAGAATCAAGCATGATACGAGCTGGGAAAGTGGAAACGTCTTTCAGAAGTTCAGAAATGATCAAAGTTCTCTTCCTGAAGAATTCAATAACTTTCTTTGGATATGCTAAAGCAGCAGCTTGCTCTGGAGTGAAGGCCGAACTTGGATCTTTCAATGACTCCAAGATCGTTGAGGAGGCCTTAGTACCTTCTCTACCGTTATATGAGTATAGGAAATAGAATCTAGTTTCTGGGAAGATGGCATTCAATGAAGCTGAAGCCGCATGGAAATAGGCAATAACGATTCTTGATTCATAATCAGGTGGTGGAGCTCCAGAATGAGTTTCACTCGGTAAGATTGATAAGAATTTCTTCAAAGAGTAAAAAACAACTTGTAATCTGTTCGTCTCTGTATCATTTTCTCTGACGTCTCTCGAATAATCATTGATCAAAGTCATATACGAGACCAACTCATCATAATGTCTCTTAAATTTTTCATTCAACTTCTCATAAATCTGTGGTTTCAATGATGCGAATTTATTCAACATTTCTTCAAAGAACAAAGTCGAGTAGATTCTTGTATGGTACGATTTGATGCATTGGGCAAAATAAATGATAAAGATGTGAATGTAGTCATTGAACAACATCGCTCTTTGAAACCGTGCATCATCTTTGTACTTATCCAGGATGTCTTGGTTTAGGAACACGGTGAACTCATTTCTCAAATAGTCTAGGATGAACTCAGAGTATCTATTTGTTAACTCAACATTGTCCTTCAGGGAATGGGAACCATAGAAAGTGATCGGTAATGAAGTCTGAAAGATTTGAAACTTGGAGAAACACAGGGAAACATTCTCAAAGAAATCAGGAAGATTTGAGACATCTTGTGTGAACTTGATTTTAAACTTGTTAAGGAATCTCAAGGTGATTTCAAAATCTCTGTTTAGTTGGTTATTAGCAGCTTTCTTGATTTCTTCCCTCTTCGAGGCTTGGGCTAACAACGATGCACCATTGGACAACAAACTCTTAAACAATACAATGTTATTTGTAGCTTCTTTCAACAAATTGACATAGTACAAATCATACTCCTTGTACAGAACCTCATTTTCAAAACCAGAGGCATACAGTTGTTCCTTAGCCTTATCATATGGAATCCAATACTTGTTCAGATGCTTGGTACAATTAGGATCCAAGGCGATTTCAATGTATTCCCCATCCAATTTGGATAAATCATCAAGACGCTGCTGTGGGGAATCCTTGTGTTCTTTGATCAAGGCTGCTAGAGCGGTGTAACTATCCTGTTCAATGGAAAATCTAGGCTCTGCAGTCGCGGGTGAGTTATTAGGTTCAGTGGTGGATCGTTTGGTATTGTCCCAGTAAGATGATTCAGGTAATGGTGACAAACCGGTATCAGTGGTAGTGAGTGAATTTGTTGATGCTTGCTGTAGTAGTTGATTATGTGGATTTTGCGGTACCTGCGAAACAGGAAGTGAGGACAATGATGTTTGATGACGATGGTCACTTGTATGTTGTAGTTGTGCCTGTTGTAATTGTGGCTGTGGTTGTGGTTGTTGCGGTTGTTGCGGTTGTTGCGGTTGTTGCGGTTGTTGCGGTTGCAGTTGCTGTTGTAATTGCTGATGCTGTGGCACTGGTTGGTGAGGCTCCAGGAAGAATGGTTTCTGCAAGTTGATTTGTAATGGTCTAATCATAGAAGGTGGATGTTGAGTAACTGGGTGTGCCAGGATCTTTGTTGGTAAACCCTCGACTTTGTACGGGTGTAAATACATCTGTTGGTTATGCCCTTGAGTACTTGCCTGTAAGTTCAAGGTTTGAATTCTGACAGCATGAGCCTGTTGAGCAACTTTCAAAGCTTCTCTAGCAGTGTCATCCAATGCCAAATAGGCACAAGCTAACCTTGCCCTGATACAATTACGACATTCAGGCAGTTGTTCATCACACTTAATACGACGTGATTTGCAAGTGGCACAACCCAAATGGGAATTTCTATGTCTTCTTCTCGAGTTTCTGAAACTCTTCTTTGGAGCAGTTGGATTGGCCTCATTCGCTGGTCTTGATCTCTTACCGATGGAATTATTGGTCGTAGCAATAGCGTATGGTGGTAACGGTGTTCTTGAAAGGCTGTCAAAATGTTGCTGATGTTGTTGAGGCGTCAGGTCTTGCGCAGGTGCTAAACCGTATGAGCTGGTATGTTCAGACCCTGTAGGGGCCATATTCACCTGTTCGACTTGCACTGGGTATTGATACGGTTGGGTGCCCGGATAACCATAGGGTTGATGTATTGGAGCATACTGTGAATAATGAGGAGGTGGGTTCCAGCCAGGATGACTCGTATAAGGTACATTGACATTCATAGGAGGAGGTATCTGCTGGTATTGCGGATGCATATGTAGTTGTGGTTGCGGTTGTGGTTGGTAATTTGTCCACTGAGGCACAAGTTGTTGATGAGGGATGGATTGCTGTTGTTGCTGTTGCTGTTGCTGCTGCTGTTGCTGTTGCTGGGGTCCATTGCTGATATGCGGATACGGGCTGATGGGAGTTCCCTGTGGAGGACCTTGATAGCTATTACTTCCGTTCAGTTCCATATTAGAGCACAGGCTTGATGTGTCAGATTTGGCAGAATCCAGGCTATAGATGAGGGCTAATTGAGCAAGCTAGCAAGTCGATGATATGTGCGACACGGAGGGGAAGGATTTGTCAGTAGTCAGCAAGGTAGTCCTATAGCTTTGTGAATCAGAGAAAGGTTGTAAGTGGGATCTGAACCGTTTAGTAATTTGGTCTGAGTCTTAAATTGGTGAAGACTTTCAGGGACACACAGAGACAAATCCAAAGGGAAGTAGGAGAAAAAACGATATAAAGATAGAAGCGAATGAAGTCAACAGGAGACCTGTCTAACGTTTGTTCTCAGCAGCTCTTTGAAATGGAAGAAGTTTTGTATGGTAAGTTGTGAATTGCAACAGTTTTGAAGCAAAAAAACAAAAAATGAGGTAATGAAACAAAAATTACCGGTGGCAGCTTTGATTTTCAACTTCTGAGGGTCCAAAGCCGATGATGAAATGGAGTGTGAAAGGGGAAAGAGCAGCCTTCCGAGTGGTTGTAAGGTTGAAATGATCTGAAAGAAAGAAGAAATCTGTATTTGAAATGAGTATTCGGGACAATTGAGGCTTTTGGGCCTTTGGTTCCTGAAAATCTTGGTTTGAGTTTTTTACGATGTGAGACAAGCTTGTCTATTCTTCTTCCTTGACTATTAATAATCTGCACGTCCATGCATCTCGCGACTGCAATGTAATGTATTCTCGGGCATTGAAAGCTGCTGAAGTTCGCGAATTATGTCTTTCGCGCTGCACCAAGCTGCATGGATATGCAGGATAATGCAAATATTGCAGCACATACGTATATTTATGAAACGTTGAGCTTCTAGTGCTGGTGAGTTGGTCTGTATTTTGCGTGTCTGTTGGTGTTGGGGACTAGTTTTGGTTCAAGACTGTAGCGGGTGACCCTTGATGGTTTGATTTAGATCATCTGTGAATCGTTTATCACAACAATTGAGTCTCGATATCAACATAAATGGACGATCTTAAGATGTTATCTATATCAATCCGAAAATTAGCGGGAATACTCGTATTGTTAAAGAAATAAGAATCATAAAGACTACATCATTACACATGAGTTATAACATAATCGACTGATGGCGGATACGGCGGATCACCTCTCTTTATCCGACATTCTTTCAACAAACGTACAAATTGAAGTTTAAAGCACTAAATTAGAGAAAGTGCTAACATATTAAGCTGACTTGCATCGAAATGTTAGATGATTGGAAGTTACATGGATCACTGCAACTTCGAGTAAAGGAATGAAGGATTAACAGGTAATTAGAGTTGACTGTAAGTACTTATTATTATTTCGATTGTTTCCAACAGATTTAGGTTTTGTTTTGATGTAGAAATTCCTAAATTGATCTTTCAACATGATAGGTTGTTATATTAAGTTAGAGAATTTATAAGTGACAGGGTATCATGAGATTTATATGTTGAATGAGAAGTGTGTTTGAGTGTAGCTCTGAAAGGTGTGAGTTGACATCTTTTAAGATATATATACCCCTAATGGACCTTAAGCTTACCAAGTCTTTTCATTTTTATGGAGATCCAGAGGGACTACTTAACAGCAACCCAAACGAAGGTGTCAACAACGACTCCATGCGCGCCATTGGCGAAACTTTTCACAGTTTTAAGAAGCCCACCGACGTGTTTCAAAATACTTTTGCTTTATGCAGATTTATCCATCATCAACATTTAGAACAGATCTAACGGTTTCCTTCTTACATGACCTCACAACAATTGGCTATTTAACTAGTATCCTTCGTGAACATGTCACTAATCAATTAGCAAAAAGACCTGTTCAAGCTGGATTACGTACCTTTACAACTGTCGACACTGAGCTCCTATTTGTTAGAACCATTGACTTGAAACGGCTATCAAATAAACAAAAAATAGGAACTTTTAAAGAAACTGGAGTACATGGAAGGCTAAAGAACAAAAGGTAAAGCCGAAAGGAGAAAAAAACACACAACAAATAGAAACGCCAAAAACACGAAGAACGCCAAAGCAAAACGCCTCAAGACTTGAACCCAGAAGGAGAAGTGTTTTGTTGGATTGGAGGCCAGACAAATGCTGATCTTAATGGTTAAAGGAAAAGAGAACTCGCTTAAAAAATCTAGGTTGAATCGCGGATTTGCAGTTAAACTCTAATTAATGTCCCTGGGTTTGATCTCGTATCCTT
>JAMAIG010000300.1:0-20440 GCA_023629715.1 Taiozyma sp. PG4208 | reverse complement strand
GCCCTAAGCTCAATAGTGTCATTAGCTGATTTGTTGATCGTATCCAAAGTGAAAGATTACAATGGCTCATTTGGCGTGACATTTGTTGGTGGTAAGAAGAAACATGCTTCCCGCTTGATCAATGATGACTCTAAGTTCTTTCAAGCTATCGACACAGAGAGTGGCTCTATTGTTGTGGTTACCAACATGTTTGGTAATGTTCCCGTGCGGCTGAAGCAAGCCCAGAGAGCCAACGAAGCGAAGCTACTACAAGATCTCAGGTCTTTAATTCTTCAATGCTCGATTCCCTTTCCTGGTGTTGAAATCACCGTCCACAAGACAAGCCAAGTCCACAACCGAAAGATAATATGCCGAGTGGTTGCAAGAACATCTGAGAACCATATGATCACAGCTATGAACTCAATTCATGGTTTATCCTTGAGCCAGAACTACCAATTCCTTGAAGCTAGGTATAAGAATTATAGTGTTGAATGTATTGTTAGCACCCTTCCTGTCCAATCAAAAACATATCAGCACGTTTTTTACAATGAACGATTGTTGAAAGATGAAGGGTTGATGCGAGAGATTAACAGAATGTTCCTCAATTCAGGATATGGTGACCACTCAAATGAGCTGCTTGTTTCATCCATACCGAAAAATGATACTTCTCCAAAGAAAGGTATGAGCCCAACAAAGTCTGCAACCAGCGTAGGCAATCCTTTCAGTAAATATCCATCATTCGTTGTTAGAATAAAAGGGCCAGTCTCCACTTCAGATCTTTTGCAGGATCCCGCCAAGACTATCGAGCATTCAAAACATTTGAATATTGTCTCTCCTTTGCTAATGAAGGTTATGAGGTCTTTTTTGAAGTTAAACCACTACAGGGTTTTCAAAGTCCCCATTCTAAGACTTGATAACAGTGAAGATACAGAAGTGACTGAAATCGATAATAAGAAAATAACCAATCTTGCTTTGAATTCAAAACTTAGAATGGGTAAATTGATAGATAGAGAGTTGTCTGGTATGTTAACCACAGGCAAAAATAATTGTTATCAAGCACCTCAGGATGAATTGATTAGCAAGAAGGTTAAAAAGAGAAAGATGGTCATCAGCGGTGACGTTCTAAACAAAGACAGTCACAATTGTGCAAATGTTGAGAAGAGAGAGGAATCAGAGCATATCAGCAAAGAACTTCTAGAGAATTTGAATGTCATTGCGCAAGTTGATACTAAATTCATTCTAGTAAAAAATCAGAACAATTTATATGTCATTGATCAACATGCGTGCGATGAAAGAATCAAAGTTGAGCAATACCTCAAAGAATTCATCACGTTGGCTCAGAACCCATCCCAAGAGATTTCTGTACCTTTAGAGTCTATATCCTTCAAAATCCAGCTATCCCATTCAGAGAGCGAATTATTTCATCAATACAGAAAGTCTTGTGAAATTTGGGGTATCAAGTATGAGGTTGAAGACGGTGGTATCTTTGTAACACATTTGCCCGAAATAATGCTCGGTAAAGTTGATGAAAGCAGAGAGTTTATCACAAGGTGCTTATTGCAGCATCTTTATGACTTACATTCTAATGTGAAATTACAAACACTATCGGAAAATTGGTGGTTGTCCTTACAAGCTGTCCCCACAATCATCATTGACTTGATAAGCAGCAAAGCATGTAGAAGTGCAATCATGTTTGGAAAGAAATTGACAACCAACGAGTGTGAGATTTTAATCAGTGATTTATTGAAATGCTATAAACCTTTCCAATGTGCACATGGGAGGCCCTCCATTGTTCCCATCTGTGATTTATCTAATCTTGATACATAAATAGGTTTTACCAAAATTTACGACTTTTACGATTAGGTCATTGTAGCTATTTCACGTGATTTTAAAATTAGGGTTGCCATTTTCAATGAAGCAGGAAATACAGAAAAACAGCACATCCAAACACCAATTAGCTTCCTCAAGAGAAATGCGCCCGGAACCGAAACTTCGACGATTCCAAACAAAAAAATTATTCGTTGTTGGTCGCGAATATTTCCGCTTTTGCTCGAGTTTTTCAGCCTGTGGTGGGAAATTGAAAATTAAAACATCAAAAAAGTAACAGACTCACCTTTAGAAGAACTTAGTAGACACACAAATATAATACAAAATGGGTAAATCGTATGTCATAAAGATCTGAGAGTGTGGCCATATGAGAAGAGAATTGAGGGAACACTTATACTTGCGTTACTGCTTCCAATTATCGTGTTATCATATAAGAAACGAATCATGAAAAGTTTTAGACATACACAAATGAAGGCATCCCATTCAAAGGTTAAATGTGATTAAGAGTTTTATTCCAGTTTAAAGCGACACCAAGAGAGCAAACGAAATCTCCCAAACTCCTAGAGAAACATGCCCCATATTACCTTTTTAGGGTGAGGTGTTGAACCATAGTCACACTTCGTCAAGAAAGCTCTAGAGACTCAACTAGTATACGGTCCTTCCAATACTTTTCAACGGCTACAGACTCCTTCAGAAACATGAACAGATTACTAACTTCTATTCTAGTCGTGGTTACAGATCAGGTACTCGTTACGCTTTCCAGCGTGACTTCAAGAAACATGGTGCTATTCCATTATCCACCTACTTAAAGACCTACAAGGTTGGTGACATTGTTGACATCAAAGCCAACGGTTCCATCCAAAAGGGTATGCCACACAAATACTACCACGGTAAGACCGGTATCATTTACAACGTTACCAAGTCCTCCGTTGGTGTTATTGTCAACAAAATCGTTGGTAACCGTTACTTAGAAAAGCGTGTCAACTTGAGAGTTGAACACATCAAACACTCCAAATGTCGTCAAGAATTCTTGGACCGTGTTAAATCTAACGCTGCCAAGAGAGCTGAAGCCAAGGCCAACGGTACCGCTGTTCAATTAAAGAGACAACCAGCTAAACCAAGAGAAGCTAGAGTCATCTCCACTGAAGGTAATGTTCCACAAACCTTAGCTCCTGTTCCATACGAAACCTTCATTTAAACGAATAATAATATCATTTTATATTTTATTTTTGTGTACAATTTGTTGAAGAAAAGTCTACGTGTAATAGAATTGGTTTAGGTTTGATTTTGGACATTGTACTACAATTCGATCTCTAATATCAAAGCAAGATATTCGTAAATTCATTAATAGCTAGTGATTTGTTCATCAATCTTTAGCTGGATCTTTTCGATAGCACTTGACGCATGTTCTTTGATGTCTTGATGGTTTAAAAAATCACCAAGGTCCAGCTCTAAACACAAACAGTTTTTGATTTCTTTAAAGTTGGAAATCTTTTTGAAAGAATCAACGGCGAGTTCTAAACTTTGGACAACTCTAGTAATTTGTTCAACTCTTGCTTTTTCAGGAATATCCGGTGAAGTCTTGATTTTCCTGATTAACAGCTCGGCCAAGAGTTTATGAGCTGAAGATCTAAGTTCCAAATTGATATCATCAGTAAAATTTGGTAAAAACTCATGTAATAGCTCTTCAGCGTCCTTATCTTGGTCTAACTTCAACAATAACCTAGTTAACAATAAAATGGATTCGGCAACAAGTAAATAGTATCCACTCAAAGAAGCCTCTTTCAAATTTTGGATAACTGTGGAGATTACACGTGCAGGTGAAGAACTCTCAAGGATCATTTCACAATTTAAGAGTGAGAATCTAACGAACCAGTATTTATTTGATGTCACACTGGCGAGGCTGTTGATCTTCTCGCCAATGATCCCAAAAGCGACCTCAACATCACCTTGTTCAAAATTCAATTTGGCTAAAAGGTAGTAGAGCTGACTCTCAATGTCAATGTTGCCGTGTTTTTGGTTCTTCAACTTGCTTAGTGAGATCTCTGCTGAACGGTATTTCGAGCATCTGATATCTTGCTCGGCCATTAGCAACATCCTATGGCTTGTTAGTTCTCTCTCTAGACGCAAATCTCCCGATGTTGACGAGTATTGTTCATCCAAAATGTCAAATGCTTCACTGATGTTACCCTTGTGGAACTCCAAGTGCGCCTTTCTGACCATTATGGACACCTTCTGTGAAATACTGTTGCTTGTCTGTAGGGCAATGTCGTTGTAAACATTGGATAGGTGATGATTCCCAGCTCTGAACCAGAATGAACTGGCCAAGGCGCAATAACTGATGAAAGAGTTGACATTTTTAGCAGTGTTTAAGGAGATGTACAAAGACTTGGTCAATGATTCAAGAATGGCAGATAACGAGTCACCTTCTAACATTAGTTGAGTTACGTCTGATTGATAGGCGGTGGAGTGTAATGATAAGAAGGAATCACCAGATCTGGACTTCAAGAATTGTAATAGCTGTTCATTGGAGACATAGAACTCATTCTTTAAGGTTGGTCTATCTTTCAAGAAGTTGAACAGCCAGGTCAATAAGAAATTCAAACACTCAATATCCTTATTTTCTCTAGCCACGGATATCGATTCCTCAATGGCTCTGATAGCTTCACCATCACAATTGAAGCTAGCGTGCAAGCTGGCAAGACTTAATAATGCATAGTGATAAAACACAGTCTGTTTGTTACTCATCATGTAGTCAAAATAACGATGTAATGAATTGAATGCACCTTCATAGTCAGCATCTCTCAAAGATTCTAAGTATCTAATGTAATGCACTGCGGGTAGTTTACCTGTCTCTGCTTGTGTCATCTTTTGTAATATCTCTCTGAATTCTGGTAATGTTGGTGTACCATAAGTTTCCAAGATATGGACTTGATAATCGATCAATTTCGCCAAATCAGCTTGGGATAAAAGCATTGTTTCCTTTTCCTTCTCCTCTTCGATCTGTAATGATGGGATATGTTTGAATAACTGCTTAATCACGTCTGGGTTATCATCAGGACTGCTGGAACCAAACAAATCGTGTGGAGGGATCCCCTTGGCCTTGCCCTTCCTCACCCAAAGTTCTTTACTCGTAGCTCTGAATGCGACAAAGGACTCCCATAATTGAACGGTCTTGTCGAACTCTAGTGATTCAAAGGCAGTGATGCAACCTGACACGAAGTTCCCTAGAAAACTTGTCTTAGTTAGAAGGTAAGTGGGCACTGAGTTTTTTGGAACATGCTCCATCAATGTTCTCCCCTGTCTCAAGTTGTCCACCAGTAGGGAATTGGCCCTGGTGATGAAAGTGTGTAGTGAGTCCAGTGATTTTAAAGTCCATAGAGCATGTAGAATTCTTAGTTCGATGTCATGAGCGTACTTAGCACCACTCTCACTGTCAGCATCAATGCAAGCCTGCTTGATGGTTTGGAGGATCTCGTTCAACGTGGGCACCGTGATAGACTTCAGCTCGCTGTTTTGAAGCGTAGGGCCCTCGATGTACTTGACGATGGTGGTGAGCAGCGGGCGGTGGGTCTTCTTAGGGAGGATCCCGGCGCAGTAGGCGGCGATCAGCGCCAGAAGGATGACCTTGTAGGGAGCAAACGACGGTGTAAGCAAGACTTGCTGCTTGCGGCTACTCATCTCCGACTTTACCGCGCTTCTTCCTTTAAGCGCCAGTGTTTTTGCCTTTTGTCACTTTCTGTTCATCTTCCATTTAATTCACGTAAACATCAACAAGGAGCGCGAATTCGTTCTATACACAAGAGCACTTACGTAAACAAGCTCCATCTCCCAACTCTTCCATTAATCTCTAGACAAAACAGGAGATGGGGATACCAAATCTCTCACAGAATCTCCTTCAAGAAGCCCGAGATGGCAGCTCTAACAGCGTCTGCCCCAGAAAGCTTAAAGGCCGCATCGTGAGCAGCATCCAAGTCTAAATAAACACGCTCATCTCGGATCTTTGCCAGGTTAGCAAACTCCTCAATTTCGCTTCTAAAGACTTCGCACTCGCCCACCGTGACAAAGACATTCTTAGGCAGCAAGTCTTGCCAGTCAACTTCGGTATCTTGATAAAACTTAACCACTGGTGAATCTAGTGGATGGTTGTCACCAAGAGCCCACTTCCCTTGTAATGATACGTTGTAAGCAGTCATGTAGTCTACACTCTTGTTTTTAATATAAGCTCCACCATCTCTCTTCTCATCCGGTAGCATGTTCACCCAAGGTGACAGTAAGATTTCGGCAGCTGGCTTCTTTTGCACTGGATCAACACCTTCGACAGGATACTTGATATGTCTAGTCATGGAAAGGGATAGATGACCACCCGCAGAATCACCAACCAAGATAATGTTATTGCTTGTCTGTGCTAGCAAGTTATAGCACTTTGCAGCTTCTTTCAATTGGTATGGGAACTTTTGCTCTTTGCTCAAAGTGTAATCAACCATCAAGACGGATAGCCTGTCATTGTTCAGTCTGGTACAGATATCAGCCCAGAACAATGGGAAAATAGGGAAAAATCCCCAAGTGTAACCACCGCCATGGAAGTACAAGATGACTGGGTCATCTCTTGTACGGTCCTTAGCCTCGACAAACCAGTAAGCAAGTCCCTTCTTGGTGCCCGGAACAGGGAACTCGACACCGAGGTTGTTCAATTCAGGAAGAGACTTCTTTACCCAGTTCAAATTGAAAGGGATACTGAGAGCTGGAACCCAATCCGAGATACATAGCGATAGTCTCAACACATAATGAATGAGCCCAGCAGGGAACCACGCTGACTTTTTCTCTTTATTAGTTGTCTCGGTTTGCTTAGGAAATGTGCTCATTAATGTTCAAAAGTATGTTGATGTTGATGTTGCAATCTGGAAAGATGAACTTACTGAATTGGGCATCTTTCAGTTTAAGTAATCGCTGTTTTCACCCAAATGAGCACCAAAGTTTAAGCAATTGTGTCTCGGGAAGATTTAACCTTTGCTCCACCCCTGTTCCAAAGCAACTTCCTCGTTTTAATGAATAACAATGTATTCTCACAAGCACTATGACGCAATGTTTATGTCCAATACCCGTAACGTAATTTGTGTTTAACTTGAAATCACGGAGAACTACCGTATCCTCATGGCTCAGCCGTTCGAACAGGAGCTGTCTATCACAGTCCATCGGCTTGGAAGGCAATGAGACCTTCTGCAAGCTGCTTTTAGCAACCAAGTGAATGAGCCATTGTACCACCACACAATACAACAAGTTAGATAATTTGTTCTATATAAGAGAGCATAGGAGACAACCTTTGAACATAGGTGCGCGTCTTTCAGTTACCATAGTCGAGTTTATGACGGGGCACCAACTGCCTCTCTACATGACCATCTTTAAGGTTATCATTATCATTAATATTAAGTGCAAGTCGTTGCATATCACAGTCAATGTGATCTATATAACACAAAAAGTATAAAATCATGGTACGCCCTTCAATGCAGTCTAATTATGCAAACCCCAATCTTGATTTAGTAACTCTCCAAACATCCTTCACCAATCTCCAGCCGTTATCTGATCTCACAGCATCTCCATTCTCTTGTAATCTTCTTAGTAAATAGTCTCTGGTCTCTAATGGTGGGCCCCATGGAACATACTTGACTAAATTTTCATTCCCTTGTTCCAATAGCTTGAATGATAGTTCATCAGACATACCCAACAATTGGCCAATCATGACATTTGATTTCAACTCTGGAAGTGGATGACTCTTCAAGAAGCTTGCGGTAAATTGGGCAGAACCTTCATTGTGAGTGGCAACAACTAAATGACCAAAAGTTGACTCTTTGTGTGCTAATTTGTTCATAACGTATGATATACCCTGATTGTAACAGCTGTCTGTGGCTTCTTTAGTCGGATGAATAACAGTTCTATCTGGCTCAGAGTGAACATAGGCACCACGGACTAGTTTCCAGCCAATTTTGTATTGGCCCTGAGATAATCTTTCTTCAAGTTTCAATTGCTCTAAAGCTGAGACCAAATACATTTGAAGGGTACCAACAACTTGAACAGGCTTATCTAAATGGTTGAACTTCTTGAACAAGTTTCTTTGTAGTTCATAGACTCCTTTTTGTAGTGAGAATTTTTCAGCATCAATACAGGTGATAACAAAGCTAGCGACTCTTTCTGGATATCTGGCCTTTAATTCATTGTTTAGTTCTTCAACTCTTCTAGTGATGGTTTCACAATTTTCGTTTAGTTCAGCCCATTTGTGAGCATATTCAGGTTTCTCATAGTTTAGTAAAGTATTAGCAGGATCGGAGACAAGGGCAGATGGCTTGATGACGATGTAACCTGGGGGAATGGAGTTGATGTCTTTGGTTAGAGCTAAGTTTTCAAAGTGTGGTTTCAAGATCTCATCAACTTGTTTAACGCCTTCTTCAACAATGTAGTTGATATCGATATTCTTGGTACCTTCAGAGTCTTCAATGGTCAAGGACAACATCATGTTGTTAATACCACGGGAGCTGAGCTCTTTACCAGTGTCAATAACTTGTTTAGCATTAGCACCACCACAGTAAATCTTTCCAATGAAGAAGTCTAGCACTGGAGTTGGGATTAATGGGAAAGCTTTGATGACAGTGTTTAGGATGAATTTGTTCAAAGTACAGAACCCGATAGCACCGTAGCAGAATAGCATCTTGTTGGATAAAGTGTCTAGATAGGTCTTCTTGACTTGGGTGGCAGCAGCAGGAGATGAATGGATGGCATCGTTCAGAGGCAAAGTAGACTTGGTTGCTCTAGTGGTATTGATGGCTCTTCTGACGATAAGTGAGGATCTCTTGGAAAGCATGCCGACGCGTGGTCTCATAATTCTTGCTTGGTTGAGTGTGTGACAAGAACATTGGGAGGAAGAGATCAAAACTGGGAAATCGAGCCATTTTATAAACATCTTTTCTGAGCTGTTTGTTTGTTTTATCAAGGGAAGTGTAAGGCGAAGACTTCTCTAGGCGGGTCATTTTTAGCGGGCTGAGGCCGTTTGGCACAAAAACAGAATTTTCTGCCGAAGTGTGGGCAGGGCGTGCTGGGCCTACCGAACTGATAAGCAGATAAGATTTGACACATAAATATGTGGGCGAGAACTAGAAAGGAAACGTTCAGACCTGCTTCAAGGAAGAAAGCCAAAGATTTATTAATGAACTCATTGCCTTTTAAGCCTGCCCGTTTCTGTTGTTTTGCCTCCCTCGATCAATCTCTCTGGCTCTTGACTTTAACAACTTCTCTTTGACTCTGGTCATTTTTCTGTCTCTCCATCTCATCTCTTCTCCTAAAATTGCCGTTTGTCGCCGAATGGCAACGATTTCCGAGAGATCGCTTACTCTTTCCGGGAATCCCTAAGCGAGCCTATTGTGTGTGAGAAAATAATATGTACTAAACATCAACAAGGGCCGTAGAAACTCATCGCTTGAACACGCTGCCAACTTCCCACCCACGCACACTGAATCCTTTCCTGCGTCATGGCCAAACGAGCCAAGCAGTACAAAAGATCCTCCGTTGGCTGCTGGACTTGCAGACGGAGAAAGATCAAATGTGATGCGATTCGACCGCATTGTAAAAGATGCGAGAAGTCCAACTTACAATGTGAGGGTTATGGTATCAAATTGAACTGGTCAAGTCCGCTGATTATCCAAGACAATGAAATGAAATACTTGAATGGTAATCCTGATCTGGAGACGTTTCAGCGAAGCAACATTGAGTTGTGCAAATGGGTAGTATATCGTTACTACAACGAAATGGATGATGATCTAAACGCAGTTGACAGGACTTTGAAGAAGAAAGGCCCGTTTGGTGTGTTTCGTTATAAAGAGATCACATCTGTTGGTGATGCCCCATTATTCATCAATTACAGAGTTAAAGGTATCCTACAATTTCAAAAATCGGACTTATTCAATTACGTCCAATTGATCAATACATTTCTGTCCAACATTGGGTCATTGTTTCATGAGCATGATAAAAGTCTGGTACAAACTATTGTTCAAAATTCTGTCGGGTCTTTAGTTCTCGGTGATAATGATCTGGACTTATGTATCACGCTATCTGTTATTACGATTGCATTACTACAACTGACAAAACAGGACGATTCACAGGGAATAGAACGAGTTTATCAGTTCAACTCCAAGATCGATTCACTCATAGAGCAGAGGTCACAACTAATACCCAATTTCCCTAATGCTTCACTATTGCTAATACTTGTCATCAGTATCAACGCCAAACTTGGTATCTATAAGGAGGAACTATTCCAATATACTACTGATGACACATTGAGCCATTATTACGAGTTCCATAAGTCCACTAATACCTTGCTCAACCACTCTACTTCTTTCCATCCAAAATTTCATAAGATCTATAAAGACGTTCTTGACCCTAATTACAATTTGTTGAAGAACTTTGACCAAACTACATCTAACCAATCATCAGGCAAGATCACCATTTCTAATAAGAAGACGCCATTGGACCAAATTATCAGGGTTCCTCGTTACATTGATGATGAGGCTGATAATGAAGCTGTGCCTCCCTCTTTCATGATCCACTTCCAGAATGGCGATACTGATCCTGATGATGAGAGGGGTGAGTCAGAGCAGCTCAATGATGATTACACAGCTGTTTACGATAGTGTCTCTGACCTGACTGGATTGAGGACTGCTTTTGGGGTTCATAGAATGCTAATTTCTTTATACATGGAGTGCTGCGAACTAATCAATCAATCCAGAATTTTTGGAGATCAATACTCGAGAAACTTCCCAAAGATTTGTACAGAACTTGAAGATTTGTTGGTGAGAACTATACCGAAGAAAATCAAACTCAGTCCCAGGGATGAAGTCTTTTATGATTTCTTATTATATTTGTTTTACAAATTTGTCAAAAATTATCCTCAAAAGATGCTGAACTACCATTGGAAGAGAATCAAGAATGATAATTTGGGTATTGGTGTGATCAAGTTTATAACTAGAGATACAAGTGAGAGTGATACTATTTGGGGAAGTTCATTTGTTATGAGAGAATGGTTGCAGAACAATGAATTGATTGGCGATGAGCGTTATGACGATTGGAGTAATGATTACGAAATTTATGTAATATAGTATAATGCATCTTAAAACATCCTATATTTCTACACTAGCTATCCTTTTAAATGATTTTATCTCGTTCTATTTGTATGGAAAAACAATGGTATAAATCTGTGCAAATAGTAAATAGCGATCTATCTCTTCATGCTTGAGTGCAAAGTGTGCTCTTCGATCAATATCAAGGATAAAAATGCTAGAATACAAGCTGCAAAACTGAATTTGAATGTCAACTTGGTACTGGTTGAATAGGCTTCAACTAAAGTTGATTTGATGAACTTTGGTGCACCATTCTGAACATATTGTGAGCTATGTATAGCCTCGTCAATAATGCTTAATAGATAATCTGAGTCGTACTCATCTCTGAACTTCAGGACATTTTCAACTAATTCAGATTCAAGCTTCTTGGAGAAGATAGCAGAGGCAATGGAGACACCGAGTGTCGAACCGCAGGATCTGAATAAGTAACTGATCGAAGTTGTAGCGGCTTGATGTTCGTGAGGGACAGCGGCGATCAAAGCTAGCAAAGTTGCTGTGATGATGATTGCGAACCCAACCCCTGGGGTGATGAATAAGATGTATTGTTCAAAAGTTGTATAAGATGGATTCAATTTAACAACTCTATAAGTACCGAAGATAGCAAAGAGACCGGCAACTAACAACAAATTTCTATATTTACCGGTTGATTTCATATAGTAGCCAGCTCCTAAAGAACCAAAAATGATTGAGAAGAAGTTTGGTGAAAATCTTTGGCCAATTTCGGTAGAGTTCAAGTTTAAAACAGCGGTGTAATAGATTGGTACCATGAAGTAGGTAGTAAAAGAACTGACACATGCAAAGAAGTTAGATAAAGAAACACCTGTAACAGTTGGCATTCTTAGGAAACGTAAAGGTAAGGTTGGGTTCTCAACTCTTAATTCAATGATTAAGAAGGCCACAAATGAAGCTAAAGTACCAATTGAGATCCAAATGAATTGCCAACTGTTGAATGGGAACTCTTTACCACCAAAGGAAGCACCTGTTAAGAAGAATAACAAGAAACTGACCAATGACAATGACCCGAACCAATCAATCTGCTTCAATTTCTTGGTTATATTGTTACCAGAAACACCCAGCCCAATGGAACCCTGAGGTAATCTTAAAAAAGTTTGAATCGCTAAAGCACTAACTAAGGTCAATGGAACCTGAATCAAAAAGGCACCTCTCCAACCACCTAATGAAGGATGGTCAGCGAATATACCGCCAATAGTACCACCAACAGCTGTCCCTAGACCGAAAGCGACATTGGACAAACCTTGGTAGATACCACGATCTTTCAAAGGAATTAAATCACTGGTTGTAATAGTAGTCAATGAAGACAAACCAGAACCACCAGCGCCGCTGATAAATCTACCCAAGATTAGCCAGTTGACGTTTGGGGCCAGATAACATATGAAACAACCAATTGCAAAGGAGGTGTTGCAGAACAGTAGTAAGGCTCTACGGCCAAAGATATCACTCAATTTCCCATATAGAGGTTGGAATGTGGAACTGGAGACCAAGTATGAAGTAGCGATCCATGATAGTTTTGGAAGAGCATTGAATTCACTTGCAATCTTGCCTATCAGAGTAGTCACAATGGTGGAGTCTAGGGCACTCAAGAAAACACCAAGGTACATGGACAATAGAATTGCAGTGGTGCGAGCGGATGATATACCGGTCTCCTGATCTTCAGGGGCAGCTTGGGCAGCACCGTGGCCAACATCGTCGCTTCTCGTCGTTTTGTTCAACTCTTCTTGTTCCAACTCTGAAGCTACAAAGCCCGGCAAGTCTGTGGAGGCATCAAGGATCACGTCTCTCTGGACACCCGGAATCAAAGGAGTGCGTTCGCTGGCCATTTTGGCTGACTCTTGTACCACACAATGGCTCTTTTAGAAGATAGAAACGGCTACGTCATAAGAAAAAGATACCATTTTGACCTTTTCTATCATCTTCGTTGATGTTCCCTGAACCGGATTTGTGTCCAAACCAAAGTTACCCGCGAAAATGAACAAATCCACAAATTTGACACAAATGACACTTTTGACCAACAACACATCGAGGTTATGTGCCACTATAATGTCCAAAAATGTCCAATGAAATCGTCGTTGTGTCCGGCGGCACCGCCACAAACTCGCTCGTGAACCTGTTCGACAGCATCAGCAATCAGATTACATACGTGCTTCCCATTTCTGATAACGGTGGTTCCACCTCAGAGATACTGAGAGTACTTGGAGGCCCAGCCATTGGTGACATACGGTCCAGAATCACACGTCTTATCCCTGATAAAGGTTTCCAGCAGTTGCTAAGTCACCGTTTGAAAGAGGACAATGAGGAAGCTAAGGCTGAATGGACGCAGATCGTCGAAGGTACGCATGATATCTGGCAAGGAGTCGAGATCCAATGCAAGGAGATGATTCGATCATTCTTAGTTCATGTTCACATGGAGTTGCTGAAAAAGTCCAGAAACCCGGCTACAAACTTCAGATATGAGCTTGCCAGTATTGGTAACTTGTTATTGACTGGTGTTCGGTTGTTCGTTGGATCCTTGGATAGTGCCATTGAACTGATTCTGAGAATTACAAGAGTTGATCCCAACATCAAGATCTTACCTTGTTTGAACACAAACTATACTTACCATATCTCAGCACAGTTAGAAAATGGAGTCATAATTACTGGTCAGTCCCAGATTTCGCACCCACAGGAAGCAACTTCTTCTACTCGGGAAGGTCTGTTGAGTGCCACTTCCATCAATCTGTATGAAGAGAGTAACATGCTTACAAACCACGAAGATATCCCATATCAGCACCCCAGCTTGATGGTTTCACAGCTAAAGTTCTCAAAGTTGGAAAACCAACCTTTGGAGTCACCGATTGACCGTATCTTTTACATTAATTCATACGGTGAGGAAATCCATCCAAAAGCAAACTCAAGAACTGTGTTGTCCCTACAGAACTCTAAAGCTATTATCTACTCAATTGGGTCCTTAATGACGAGCATTATTCCTGTGTTGATCTTACAAGGTGTTGGGTCTGCAATCGTGAGAAATCCAGGAAAGAAGATCTTGTTGTTGAACGGCAACCATGATCGTGAAACTTTAGGGATGACCGGCATTGACTTCCTGAAAAGCATATACAAAGCTATCAAATACAGTATCGGTGATGACGTTCCCTTAGGTCTGAATCAAGTGATTACACATCTGCTCTATCTTGAAAGTGATATCGCCGTTGACGTTGATGCAATTGAAGAAATGGGTGTGAAGTGCATCAAAATCAAAAGGGATGGCCTTTTAGAGGCCAACGTAAACCTTTATGACCTTCAGGAGTTACAAGGGGCTCTCCTGGATGTCATCCAATAAATGCTTCATGGTTTATAGAATTTGCCATAGAATGTGCCAAGGAACCTGTAATATTTTATAAATCATTAAAATGTTGACAGGAACATCGAACATCGATTTCTCCGAAATGACCGAAAAGGGAAATGGCGATGCGCATCAGAAAACCGAAAGGGTAACCGAGAATTTTCAATAGAAAGCGAAAATTTGCACTATGAAGCACGGCTCCACGAACGAGCGATAGCCCCTAACAGGAGTGTCATGTAATGACTTTTGGAAAAGAACATAGCATGCTTCTCTGTTCGTGTTCGATAGGGCTTTCTGTTGGGAAAGACGCGTGATGTTGGTGGTGTGTTTTGTCGTAAGACGCGAGGATCCTGGTTAAGCTTTTGACAGAAAACCGTTTAGATTGTGCGTCTCTTCCGTGATGGTCTGTCTACCCAACAAAAGAACAGTCGCTCCCTCCAGAGCTGCCCATATGCTACAGTACGATGGATTTGGCCGGCTGGCTTTGGCAGAACAAGTTGCCCAATTAGCTTATGTGAGACCTACTGAGCGGCGGTTGCAATTTCGCATTGACTGCCGGTGTATGTGTGCTTCTGCAGCCCTAAAATCTCCAGATCTATGCAAATTTTCGCAAGTTTGGTTAGTCAAGGACGAAAAAGTGGCGCAAATCTGGCTCTGACTCCCTTTGGCTATGCTCAGGGATCATTCATGACTCTTCCAGTGTGTCCTGAGTGGGGTATTTATCCAATGTTGATTTAATTACAAGTAATGGCTACTCTTCTTATCTTACCCTAGCCTCCCATAAACGTCATCAAAATTGGACCCTTTTGTTATTTTCAAAGCCACCCGCAGCAAATCAGCAAGAGGCTAGTGATCGATATTAAGGGTTTGGCTTGCCTTTGTGCACTGTTTTTCTTATAAATTTGTTGGGTAATGTAGATTAAGTGACTTGCATGTAATTGCGTCGAAAGGCCGAAGTGTAAACAATAATGCATGAATAGCCAGAAAAAATTTCATCGCTTCTAAAGTTTTCAAAATCTTTCCTTTCTTCGTTATAACCAAACTTGTCTCTATCTTAGCTCTTCCTTTCTAGCTCTTGTCAACTGCAACAATGGACGCTGCTACTATTGCTTCTTTGTTCAAGCCACTGAATGCTACCCAAATCATCAGCACCATTGCTGCCCTAGAACAATCTGGTGTTAATGTCTCCCAAATTGATGTCCCAGCTGTCCTAGCTGAATTGAACGTCACCCAAGTCACCGGTTTATTGCAATCGAACTCCACCGTTGTCAGTGGTTTATTGCAAAGTATGCCACCAGCTCAATTGGTCACTTTGTTAACTACTATGCAAGGTACTACCTCTACTTTGTTCCAAATGGCTGCTAATACTACCGACAAAGCCCTTGCTTCTCAATATGCTGCCACTGGTAAGACTTTAGTGGCTTTGTTGATCAGTAAGATACAGGGAGTTTTCACCGATGCTCAATTATTAGGTGTCTTCAAAATCTTGACCAATAACGCCGCCTATGGTACTGGTTCGATTAAACTAATGAAAATTGCTAAGGATTTAATCAAAGGTTTCTTTGGTGGTGTTGAAGGTCTTGGAGTCAGCTTTTCTGTTCCATCAAGATTACTCTCTTTAGTTGCTGAATATCAACCAGCTATCTTTGGTGGTTACCCAACTTCTGTCGATACCGCTCCATCTGCCCTATTCATGTCGATCTTCTTCATCTTCACTCTATCTCACTTGGCCTTATGGTTCAAGAACAAATCCTTAGGTCACAACTTCAACGTCTCATTAGGTTTAGCTTTCTACTGTTTGATCAGAATGCTGGGTTTCTTATTTAGAACTGTCTGGTCCAAGAAGCTTGAGGAGTTGAAAGTTGGTTTGGTCTCCACCATTTTCTTAGCTATTCCATCCGCAATCTTGCCGTCATTAAATTTGATTTTGGCTCAAAGATTCTTCACTTGGAAGCACCCAGTCTATGGTTCTTCAAGATTATTCATGGTCGCTATGTATATCATTTACTCTTTGGTCATTGGTGTGATCGTTATGACTACCATCACCGCAAGTGTTCAAACTGTCTATCTACTAGGTGAGGATCACTACAACATGTGCAAGAAAGTCATCAGAGCTGCTGCTTTATTGATCTGTCTATACTCTTTACTATCCTCTGCCTTGGTTGCTCTTTCCTATGTCTTACCATCCACCTCAAAGGATAAAGAAATCCTAACTTACCAACCAAGCTGGGTCAAATCATTTGCCTGGAATTACTTTGTCCCAAAGAACGCTGCTAAAGAAAATGCAGCCGCAGTCCCACAAGAAAAGGTACACGCTATCAGAATCACTAACTCTTCTACTTACCACTTGGATACCGTCCATGAATCCGAAGGTGACCTCGATTCTGCAGTCTCCAAGATGGCTCACGGTAACTCTATAGTTATCATTGCCTTCACCACATTTGCCTTATTTCTTGCTGACACCTTCCGTTGTGTGTCCACTTTCATTGACCAATACGAGAAGGATGCTTCATGGATCTTCAAGCCTGCTGTCATGTATGTCATGTTCGGTGCTTTAGAAACTCTTGTCAACTTGTTCTACTTATTGGGTAGAATTGACTTGAGATTCTATAAGCCAGATGCCTTGAAGTGCAATATTTCAGCTGCAAATGAAAAGACCATCTCCGACGACGAACCAGCATCCGTCAAGTCTCGTAATGTTAATGAAAAGGCTTCAAACGAATCAACCAACTAATATTTCTTCCATAATGACAATAATTCCCACTCAACATAATACCTAATATATTATATTACTACAGCTAGCTACAGCTTGAATTTTAATCGTAGATCATTTGTATTATTCAAACATATATGGACTTCTTGTCATTTAGTGAATCCAAGACATTGTTCAAGGTTTTGATGGTGTTGTAAGGTGGATCTAACTCCAAACGCCCTTTTGCTTCTGCAAAGACTATGCCAGTAGTCTTTAGCGCCACATTCCAGGAGGAGATTGAGTTTAAAGATCATATCAAGAGTGCTATGTATCTTTAGCCCTTCTTATGTTCTATCAAATATCTTATCCACTGTTATGGAATACGCTAAACTCCTATTTGTATATTTGGGACATCATAGTGTCGGCGTCACTTCCAACTTGGGAAGTCTGCTATCCCGATTTGGTGATACGGCCGCAGCGATCTAGGAACAGGATCGCGGATGTATGACGTTTTAAAATACAGCTAATATCCACAGTTCAATTGTTCACAGTGGTAAGTGAGGCTGGAGAGAACGCAGAAGCGTTGAGAAACCTAGAATCGAGACAATAAGCCGCTTTCGGAGAAATTTTAAAAGGCTTCCAACTGGTCTCTATTCTTTTTTTGGGTCTGCCACTAATCATACGCTTCTTCCATCGCATACTTCTTTCCTCACTGACAGCCCAGAGCCAATCACAGCCATGCCCAAGGTCAAAGAATCCTTCAGGAATCAGATGGTAGGCTTCCCGTGGCCTCAAATACTGGTTATTGCCTGTGTCAGATTCGCTGAACCTATTGCTTTCACGTCGTTGTTCCCCTATGTCTACTTCATGGTTAAGGACTTTGGGATTGCAAAAGACGAGGCGGACGTGTCCAAATTCTCAGGCTATTTGGCCTCAACTTTCGCCTTGTGTCAAGTCCTGAGTAGTATGAACTGGGGTAAGTGGGCTGACAAGCATGGGAGAAAACCAACAGTGCTTATAGGTCTAACTGGTTCTATGATTTCATTATTAATGTTAGGTTTTGCTAAGAACTATTGGTACGCGTTGGCTGCCCGTTCTATCATGGGTTTATTGAACGGAAACGTTGCTGTTCTAAGAACTATGATTGGTGAAATCGCTACTGAAAGAAAACATCAAGCTATTGCTTTCTCGACCATGCCTTTGATGTTCCAGGTTGGTTGTGTCATTGGTCCCATCATTGGCGGTTACTTATCAGGTAACACTACAAGATTTGATTTTTTGAGGCCGTTAGTTACCAAGTTCCCCTATGCTTTGCCAAACTTGTGTGTTGCTACTCTGTTGGGCGCTAGTTTCTTCATCGCATTATTCTTTTTAGAGGAAACTCATCACAAACACAAGTACCGCCGTGACTATTTCATCGATATTGGTGATTCATTCAAAAAATACGTACTAAGAATCGAGCCAAAGCAGAGATCTTGGAACCCAATCAAAATCACCGCTGAAGAACCACTCACGGTGAGTGAAGAAACTGCCCTGATTGATAATGATGATGATGACACTGAAGGTATTTCTTACTCTGCCACCGGTGCACCTTCTACCAGCTCCTCAGACACCGAATATGTTCCAGGTCTGACCAGACGTCAATCACAAGCTTTGATTCGTGCTTACTCCATTCATGAAGAAGGTGACGAAGAAGAAATCAATTACAGAGCTTTATTGACACCGCATATCCTTTACGCTGTCATTTGTAACTTCATTATGAACTTGCATACCGTTGTCCATGATGAGTTTTTGCCAGTTTTTCTAGCGTATGATGTTGCTAGAAATGCGGATGGTTCCTTGGTGTCTAAATTACCATTGAACCTAGTGGGTGGTTTAGGTTTCAACTCACAGGATACTGGTCAAATTCTGTCATCTACAGGTATCCTTGGTATCTTTTTTTTAACCGTTGTATTCCCGTGGGTTGATAGAAAATATGATTGCTTAACGACATACAAGAGGTTCATTTTGATCTTCCCGTTTATTTATTTGGCTGTTCCGTACTATGTTTTCCTTGCCAATTATTCTAAGAGCTTTGCCAAAGTCATTATCTATATTATAACTTGCTTGAAAACATTAGGTACATCTATTGCATTCCCTCAAATATTATTGATTGTTCATAACTCCTCAGATCCAAAGCATAGAGCCTTGATTAATGGTGCTGCTATCTCAGTTAGTGCGTTGGCTAGATTTATCGGTCCTTTAGCCTGGGGTTTCTTCATGTCTTGGGGTCAAACCTTTCAGATTGGATGGTTAGGTTGGTGGCTGATTAGTTTGCTATCCATTTTAGCTATTTATCAATCCCAATTCTTGAGAGATTCTGCTCAAGAACAAGAACAACAACGCCATGAAACCACCGCCCATTGAGTTTACAGAAATAAATAAGATACCCCTTAGTGGCTCCTAAATATGCAGGTTTTATCTACTCCCAGCTCTCTTTTCATGATTCTTGATCGATCTGTATACCGGCCTGTTGGCATTCATCAGCGTTCAGAATCTTACTGTATTAAAAATGACCAGCTGTTAGCGCCCGCCCCTTATGGCATTGAACTATTCTAATGATAATCACATAATATGTACTCTTACTTGTTCTCACCGGTACTATTTTCATTACTCATCGTTGTCACCTGTTATATGTGAAGCCCATACAGCTGCGCCAATAACCAGTTATCAGTACGGCTTGTTTTATTGATAGTATGACTACCAGCTCGGCTTCTATCCTGCCGTGGTCACTCGAGGTCGGTCGATATTAATAAATATAATTAATTACATGCTTTTAGTCTTGAAAATGAGGATATTATAGTTCATATTAACAATTTCAAATTGGAAACTTCCTTCCACTTTATATTAAAGATTCCGCGGTTGTTAGGGTACCGCGGGAAGTGTCAAATCCACTTCACCTCTTCTCAGGGAATTCAGCTTATGAGTCTCCTGTAGCGTCTATTAGACTTCTTTTAATTTTGCTTTTAACACTATTGGCCTTGATTTGTTTCTGCCTTAAGGCGGCAACAGCAGCTGAATCTTCGATTGGTCATAAAATCTTCCTTTTAAGTACCTCTTAAATCTTTCGTGATAGCTCAAGAGCCCAGTATACAGGAACTTCTTTAACTACGAAAGTTGCGATTTTATCTAAGTTGCTAGCTATCAAGCCATTACTTTAATTTGATAGAAGCTCAGAAATACTAACGCAGTATCAAAAAGACGCAAGTTAAGGATCAAGGGCGAAAAAAGGCTTGAGAAATTAAAAGGCACTACGAGGTGATTACGGTGAAATGATACCTAATACACAGTTTATATATTGAATTATAATGCGGTTATGGGGTGAGAACAAATCATGCTATGATTGAACGGCTTCAGTGGTTTCCTTGGACCCTTCAAACAACTGGTTCTTCAGTGGAG
>JAMAIG010000299.1:0-20446 GCA_023629715.1 Taiozyma sp. PG4208 | reverse complement strand
AGGTAATATTTTCCTAGCCAATGGTGACCCATACTATTTCTTCAAAGAAAACGTCCTACCTCCAGTCGCCTCTTAACTTCTAACTTCAATAATCGTTTGTTCTAGTTGATTTGGTTTACCTGTTTTCCATGTTTATTATGTTTTGCTTTCTCCCCTGGATTCCAACTTCGCCACAAGCGCTAAATCCATGTACCTATAGATAATGTCACCTGCTTTAATATATATCTATTGTAATATCAATTGTATTTGATAAACTTGGGCAAGGCAAGGCGCTCTTCCTAATTGTTCCCGATTCGGAAATTAAATACATTCGTGGAGGTTCCACGAAGATTCCGCGAATTTCTTTGGCCGAATTCTTTTTCTCCCAGGTGGGTTACCCGGACGCGGCGGTACGCGGCGTTGAAAGTTTCCCAAATAGGGCGTTTATTTTTCTCACGTTCGCGAAGAGAATTTCAGTGTTCTCTTTTTTTGCCACCGACGAAATTCGAACAGGAGAGACAACTTCTGAGCCGATTTCACAATTAAGGGAAAACACACATTTGGATCACCAACTCTCCCACTGTTAGGAACTCTTTACTGGCTTTCTTACTGCTCTGGACCCGTTGCCTGCGCTGCCCTGATTTGACCCATTTCACTGGCGGTTTTTTACTTGTTTGCTGTGTGCCTTCGCGTTAGCTCGTTTAAGAAGAATCAATCCAAACCCATTTGGATCTGTTTTGGTTGGGACGATGCAAAAAACTGTGTTACTGTACTAGATACGTGTTATGGCTCATCCACAATCCTCAGAAAGTTCCCAGAATGTTGTCACTTGTGATGGTTTGATAACGAAGAGAAAACTTGACATTAATGACACCCGAGATAACGAACATGAGTCCACTTTGAAAAAATTCAGATCAGAGCCCATTAACGAAAACATAGACTACCTGTCACTTAAGAGCTCGTTATCGTTGCTGAAGTCAAGAATCAACACTATAAAGAGCGACGTTGCTGATCTGAACAACTTTAAAAAGCAGATCAAGTATACTGATGATATTAAAGAACTGATCAAGTTGATCAAGAAAGAAGCCAATTATCTGAATGAAATCAATTATAAAGGATGTTATGTTAAGGCTCCCTACATCAATTGGGAAGCTTCTGTGGGGATTGATCTTGATAAGTTGAATGACAACTCCAATTATGAAATAATTAATGAGAATTATGAAATTATTAAAAGAGATAAGCTATTCAATTGATGCAACATTTATAGCTGGAGCCTACAAAAACTATTCATCCTATGAGAGGGAAACGAAGAAAACACTAAAAAACAATAAAAAACAACAGAATCTTTGACTATATTCACAAAGGACACTCGCTTTAGCATGCTACATTTACTGCTTAGCTTTCTACCTGAGAAATGCTATCTACTTTCTTGAAACTTTTTTTTTTTTGGTTTTTTTGAATGAGTTGCTTATTACTTATTTAAATTCGTGTACAAAGAAGAAAGGAAAAGGACAAAGATTGTAAATAACCATTAACATTTATGTAGCACCTATTTGTACTGATCAATGGCCTGTTTCAAACCACCTGGGTTAGCACCAACGATTTTACCAATTGGTTCACCATCTTTGAACAAGACGAAAGTTGGCATGGCGGTGATACCATATTCCTGGGCAATATCACCAGCGTTATCAACGTCAACTTTTAAGAATTGGACATCATCTTTGTATTCTTCGCTGAACTTTTCAATGACTGGGGCAATGGCCTTACAAGGACCACACCACACAGCGTAGAAATCGGTGACTGATAACTTGTTGGATTTGATCAGGTCTCTGAACTCTGATAGATTGGTGGACTCAGTGACTAATGAACGTTGTGCCAATTTCAACTGAGTGGAAGGAAGAGCTCTCAGTTTCAGTAGAGGTCTAAGGGAGGTTTTGACAAAGGACATCGTGGAAGAGTGGCAATTTTTGTTTATAATCTCTTGATTAGCAATAGGTTGAAAAAGTGGAGATTCTCTTAAAGTTGTTATATGACGGAGTTTTGTCGGGTAAGTGGCTTATATAGTATTCGTACAATAGCCTTATAGTGTTCAGTTATGACCTAACAAGTTCTGTATTCCTGAAGTTGGGTAATGGAGCTCTTGTGTTTTATTTAGCTTCTTAGTTAGCTTGTTAGTTCCTTGTGTAGTATATAAGTACCTAGTAGGAAAAGTGGGATTACACATCTTTTATACTTATTAGACATCTGAGTAATACCTGATCCACTGGTTTCCGACGTTCGGGCTGATTCTGGCCCTGACAAGTTTCGGCCTTCGGAGTTTGCTACGGGGACGCATCGTAACTGATCATAAATATTCGTGCAAGTTGGTATGAGCTAAAGGAAGAAAGGGGGTCATGATATAAGTGAACACTCGGTCAGCGACTCTTTTTTCCCGGTCTTGGGTCAACCACTGGTTCTCGTGATGAGGCTAGTCTCTTCTGGCTTGTACCGCTTGCTGGGACATATGAAGAACCACGCCTTTGGGTGACATTGACAGGTTTATCAATGATTCTTCTGGAGTAGTTGATGCTTGTTTGGATCGGGACATTTTGTTTTGAGATTGGTGCTTTTGGTATTGGTTTTGATGATGACTGGGGGTTTGAGGGTTGAGATTTCTGCTGAGTGGTTGGCTTTGGAGGAATGTGTAGAGACGAATGTAAGTTTTGAGTTTTGGCGGTGTTACTGGTCTTTGGACCTGCAGGGGTGGAAATGCTGGAAGTGTTCGCACTCATCAAACTTGAACTAGCAGGTTCTGGTATAGAAGCTGTTGGTGAGTGGCCTGTGGATTTTGCAATCGGTTTACCTGCCCATGATAGAACAAATTTAGAAGGTCCCTGAGGACGTTTCTCTCTCTGTTCAGCAGAGTCTGACCTCTCAGAAGCCGAGTCCCTTAAACCGGCTTGTTCTGATTGTTCAACTGGGCTTTGCTTCTGCTCGCCATTCGACTCATCATCACCATCATTATCGTCACTAACCTCATCTGGGTTGTCTGAGTCATCTGAGAAAGCACCATCTAGTTTCTCATCCCATGCATCGTCTTCAGAAACACCTTCTTCACCTGCAGCTCTTCTCTTTGCATGGTCAATTCTCTTCTTACGTCTCCATTCCCTATGAAATCTTCTACCTTCTTTAGTTCCATCATTGAAAGATTTCATCAGTTTTTCACTGGGTTCAACTTGTTCTTCCTCTTTAACCTTGAATACAGGTTCTTTTGCGTAAATCGTTTGTTCGCCAACTTCTATGGGCCTTGTAGAAGCACCACGATCAAGTAGACTTTCTCTCAATTGAGCTTCTTTTCGCTCCTCTTCCATCTTCTTAAGCAGTTCTCGTTTAACTTTAACTTCCAGTCTCTTATTATGAAGATTAATCTCCAAGATCTCTGCATCTTTCTCTTTTGCTGTAGCAATGTAGATATTTGCTCTTCTCTGTATATCTCCTCTTTTACTCTCTGCTTCTTCCAACCTCTGTTTGGCAAACTCCAATTGTGTCTCCAGTTCTTTGACCTCAGCAGAATGTTTCTCCTGAGATTTTTGGAAGTGCAGATTTCTGATATTGACTGGTTTCCCATCTTTTTCAAGAATCTCAGAATCAGCAGTGAATGTCAATAACCTCAAAGGCAGGATGGCAAAATTAGAGTGCAGTAACAAATTGTTCTTTCTGATCATATTTCTTCTATCATGCCTGTCCACTCTTACCAGCTCCTCGACAGCTCCAAAGAAGTCATCAGCAGCTTCAAAATTAGAACCTCCGTTCCCAAATGCCCTTACTCTACTGATCTCTTCCTCTATTTGTTTGATCTTCTTTTTAGTCGATTCAATGCTCTCAGCATAACCGGCATTGACATCGGTATTCCTGATATAGTCCGCAAATTGCCCGGCATAGTCTGCCTCTGTCTTCTTTGGGAACAGTTTGATCCATGCCTCGTCGTCATCGTCAGCAGGGTATTCCTCTAAAGCTAAGTTCATGGGATCCTTGGGCGGCTGTTTGTCTGCACTTTGCTCTCTGGACAACTCTGTAGCGATGTGCGTTGCAGCGGCATTGGGTGGCGGAGACTCAGCACTGGAGTTGTGTCTCTGAGAATTTTCTGGATCAAGATCGTGAGTTGATTGATCATTGCCGGCAGTTGTCTCTTCTGTATTCTGTTGAAGTTCACTTCTCTCTTTATCCTTCCATGACCGGAGGAGGCCGATCTCAGCAGACTCAATGTTCTCTTCTTTGACCTTAACGGAATCAAAATCAGGTTGAGGCCCGTTCATTGAAACTAATTGGCGGGATTGAGTTGCCTTCCAAGGGCGTTTCCTATGTTGGTGAGATGCTCAAAGATTATATTTTTCCAAGAAACTAGTCTGGCGCGCCTAAACTACTATATACGAGGAAAGATTTCGAAGATTCATTTCGTTAATATATTGGATCTAAATTAACCATTATTGGCTAGACGGAAGCATCTGGTAGCAAACTTGAGTAGTACTCGATCAACTCGTACTCGGTCTGCAAGGTTTCTTCCCTATAAGCGACTCGAATATCTGGAACATTTGTCTTTTCGACATCATTGCCCTCTATACCTTTCAGATTAAAATCAGAGCCTAGCCAATGCTTCTTGATGGTGTTTTCCCAACCGGATTGGATCACAGAGTTCTTAGCAAGTTCACACATGTCAACATTAGATAGTTTATAAATTTGAGCTGCGACAGAATACTCTTCAATCAATGGTTCTCTTGTGTATGAGAATTGTAACGGATCATCGGTGGATAATGAAACGTTCAAGCCTCTCTTGAAGTAATATGGGAAAGGGTTCTTATCATAGGTCAAGAATAGGGCATTGTTGGACAATGGTGACATAGCAACGCCAACTTGGTCTAAGTAGTACAAGTATTGGACAAATGGTATCTTTCTTAGTAAGATACCATGAGAAATACCTTCTGAAGTCAAATATGCACTGATCAAATGTTCTGGATCACCAGCTTCACCAGAGTGTGGTCTTAAAACAAATGTATTGAATCCTCTCTTGGCTCTATAATTGTTCAATTGGGCTAAGTTGGCATATATGTAGTATAAATAGTATGAATAAGGTGGGTTTTGAGAAACATCCCATAGACTTGGAACAGGGAATTTTTTGTGGAACCTTCTATCAACTTTGGATTCATCGTCAACAGAGTCAAACCCAATGACTCTTTGTAGAAAGATATGTAGCTTTGGGTATTGGGATGGTGATTTAGATGCTTTGAACAATGGTTCAAACAAGTTTCTAATCACATCTCTGAAACTGGTGATTTGACCTGTCTTTTTGTAGATATCATATAATCTTGGGACTTGGATTAACCATCTAACATTATTACTCAACAATTTGTTGTCAATAACCCAAGCGGCAAGCTTCTCCCACTCGTCGATGGAACGACCATAGATAGAGATACGGTACTCACACATTTGGTATTTTGAGTTTTCCAAATCACTGAACACTTCCTTAGTAATATCAGCCAAGTATTTACCATTAATGTAGTTATCTGTCTTTAAAAAGATTTCTCTTAAACGAGATTCACCAATTGGGTTATATTTCAAGTTGAACTTGTCAAATCTGTGGAATGTGTCTTTGTGGGCATGCATATCCAAGGTGTCAATAGATAGATCATACGCAGTCAAGTTCAAAGATTTGAACACTTCTTCCAATGTTAATAACTTCCCGTCTCTGTAAATAACTTTTTCATCTGGGTTGTTCTTGATCTTGTGCTTTATAAAACGTAGTAGATGTTTCTGATTCATTGAGGCAGAGTGATGAACGTGTGTATCAACTTTTCTGACATTGTAAAAATCTCTATGTGGGTTCTTCTTGGAAACCGATGTTTCTTCATACTCATTTAATAGGTAGTAAAGATTCCATCTAGCTTCTAAATATTGTAATCTTCTGAAGGCGAATGATTTTGCCGGACCATTTGAGGAGATGGTGGTGATCGTGTCCAAGTCCACGTAGTACTCTTTCAAAGTTGGCACGTTCGCAACAATTTTCTCACCCCTAGAGTCAACAAATTCAAGTACGTCATCAGAGTTCCATTGAATAGAAACTTCATGATCGTCTTCATCTTCAGTTGGAACACCAGCCTTGCTTAAATCAAAGGTCTTCGAATCTGGCTGCACAGAGTCTGGCAAGATCTGCTTGTTGTTATAAGTAGGTCTTGGAGGTGGTGGATAAATTTCCCAGTTGTCTTTGTTCTTCGGATTCTGTTCAGGATACTGCATGGATAATGACTGATACTTGTGTCTTAGATCACGGCATTGCTTAATCTGGGAGTACAGCTCAATCAATTCTGGGGATGGGATATCGCTTGTACCATGATCATGTTCATTTATTGCACCTAATTTGTAAGCAGTTGAAGTTTTTGGCTTTGGAGGACCAGGAGCAGAAGCAAGCTTAGTTTGAATCACAGGAGATGATGCTGGATTAGGCTTCAAAGTAGGTGGAGGTGGAGGGACGATGAAGTTTGTTGAAGAACTTCTTGATTTCTTCTTTGGTGTGTCCTGTTTTAAAGGGATCTCTTCATAAGCTCTCAACTTGGCGTCTTGATCGTAGATATTCTTCTCTTCGCTATAAGTGAAGTTGGTAGAAAGAGTCTGATTAACAGTGTCAAACTCATCATCGTCGTCTAAGATCGCCGATCTCTGAGGTAGCTCACCTGTACTGGAGTCCAAGGAACTTTTATCGGAGTTTGGTGTGACAGAGCCGTCCTCGGTGGACAGCTGTGCGAACTTCTTCCCCAAAGTCATCTTGATTCGCAGTGGCGTATTGATCAGTGTTGAGGTCTTGACACATGTTGAAGGCCAAAAGTTTTTCCGGTTATCATATCATAGAGAGCGCCAAAGAATAGGGTAACATTACGTAATCAAACGTTGTGCCACCTGCTTAAACGGAGAGGTGCAGTGAATGGGAACTTATAGCGATGTGGGTGAAGCTGATTAATGATTACAGGCGGTGATCTACACAGCTATTGACGTATGGGATCCATTAGTTCAGTAATGTTATGTTTGAAGTTTAACGGTTCAAGCAACCTTCTCTTCTCTTTTCAGCCTCATAACGGCTAAACTCTCAACATGTCTTGTCTGTGGGAAGAAATCGTAACCTTTCACAGTTAATACTTCGTAAGAAGGACCATTCTTGGTGCTCTCTAAGAAAAATTCCATATCTCTAGCTTGACTGAACACATTACATGACACATAAACGATGAGATCCGGCTTCAGCTTTGACAATTGTGTCAAATAGCTTTCAGAGGAGCCCTTTCTTGAAGGATCTAGCATAACAACGGTTTCCTCAGGGTTGATTTCACCTAAATCAGTAAAGATTTCTTCAGAGGAGCCAAGTATGTATCTTGAGTTCTTCACTTTGTTTAGCTCAGCGTTCGACTGTGCCATTTCCAAGTTGCCCTTTGATATCTCTATCCCTATCAGAGTCTCGATATTCTGGCTTAGTGAGATCCCAAAGAAGCCAGAACCACAATACGTATCAATGAGTGTCTTGTGGGTTGGTTTAATGTATTGCTTAATATCTTCTAGGAGTGTTGGTAAAATGCTATTATTGTTCTGGAAAAATTCACCAGCCGGAAATCTGAATGTATAGTCACCAACTTTCTGAGATATAACTTCTCTGTGATCTGTGGTGTAAGCGACTTCATCATCGATCGATTTATCTCTTAGCAAGATAGTACCACCTTTCTTATAGCTCTTAACAACATCCTCAAGTTTTGAACGATCATGGCTAAGAGCTTCGCTTAAAACTGGAGTAGCAATTTCACAGGAATCAATATTGAGCGTTCCTTTCCCCCAAGCTTTCTCAAACCCAATCATAATATCCTTTCTATTCGCATTGAAATGTGGAGTAAGCTTGGACCTGTAATGATATTGATTTGGTGAACCAACAGTTGGGTCAATGTCTAGTGATTCTAAACCAAACCTTTTATATGCCTTCCTCATAGTATCAGTCTTAAATTCTAGTTGGTCTTTGTAGGATAACATTTGTAGTTGACAACCTGAACACTTCATAAAATTCTTACATTTGATCAAATGGTAATTTCTTTCCTTTGATGCCTTTATAATCCTGAGAGGTTGAGCCTCTATGTAATTCTTTGTATGGAACCCTAACTTGGCCTGAATGACATCACCTGTAGTAGTAAATGGTACCACAACGACGTTCTGTTCAGCGTGATTGACTTCAGATAGCACAAAGGCAAGACCATCGCCACTACTGCTGACTGCCAAGATCTCTAGGTCCTCCACAACCCGGTGGTTCTCGAAAGACGAGTAATGTTGAATCAAACTCTCTGGGATTTCTTGTAACTTGACACCGTACTTCTCAGCAAATTGCGTAATCTCATAAAGGAGTACACCAGTACCTGATACTGCATCTATTGGTTTCTCCTTCCGTTTTCTGTACTTCTTTATCCTGGCCCTTGATAACATTTGCGCAGGCTCTGAAACATGCGATGTGGTTGAGATTGGAGTGATAGATGTGATGGCAGAGTGTGAGGGAGGCCGAGTAAGGTTGTGCAGTTTTGGAGTGGATATAAATGTTCTAAGGGGGGATTTGTAGCATATACGTGGGAGAGGAAGCCGCACTTTGTTCGTGTACATGCTGTTTTGATAGTCAACCACGTTTTATACTCTTTTTCTTCAGTGATTCAAGTTTTTTAAAGAGACTTCTCCAGTCTGGCACAATACCTGGCAAATGAAACCATACGAGAAAGTCAAAAGAGACTACTACGGGATCCGTAGAGTGATACAAGCATCAATTAAGCTATATAAACGAAATATCAGAATTGTTATAGAGCTGAAAGCCTCATGGGACGGGAGGGTCAACTGAACTTACAAGACTAATTGCTCTCACCTAAAAGAGTGAGCCCGGGCACGGTAGTGACATCAGGACAGCCAGCAAAAGAGCACAATCTCGGAAGAGAAGGCAGCCCAGTTGGACTTGCCCAGAGTCCTGAACGTGCACGGTCAAATTAGTTAGGTGTTATTAGCAAAGAGTCGAAAGTAGGAAGTGAAGAAGGTTGAGGTTCTGAAAAATTTTTTATAGTGCAGAAACGCGAAACGGAGATTAATACAAACGCCAAACACAACAACAATAAAGGACAGAAATAGAAAAAAGAACCAACCACCAAATGAGCAAAAAAGACCTCACGTATTTCGAGAAGCAGAGAGATGCACTGATCTCAGAGATCGCCATCTCCATGGACTCTGTCTTGAACAACCTCAACGCGCTGAACCGCTCCATGGAAGGTGCCATACAGGTTGGTAAGGAGTTTGACAGTGTCGCCAGCCTATGGGCCAACTTCTACGATGGGTTGAGTCAGGTTGAACAACTGAGAGAGCAAAATAAACAAGAAGATACAGGAGACGAGAACCAAGATGAGGAAGTGGCAGAGGTTTATCAGAACCCCGAAAACAAGCATATTGAACAAGAGGATGCTACGAAGACTACAGAGGAATCATCGTAATTTGCTCTATGCAATTACACAAGTATGTCTCTTGCGATGGTATGAAGTGATTCTGGTGGGATTCTTGGAATTGCAATCTCTCTCCTGGTCGTTCAAGAATAACACGACATTGCCCATGGCTTTGTCCTTTTCTTCCTGGAAATCCTTGTTATCTTCAACTAAACTGGCAGCCAACTTGTCAAAGATCGCACAAATGGTACGGGTCTGAACCAAGGAGCACTCAAAGTACTCACAATCCAACTTGTTGGCAAACTTTAGACAGTATTCATAGTCCAAGACTTTACCTTGCTTGGTTTTATCAACTCTAGCTTCTGATCCTATACCAACCATGACCTTTTTGGCAGCTGGACAATGCGTCATCACTTCTGGTATCCATCTGTCGCGGACATTGGTCAATGTCTCCGCCTGATCAACCTGGAAACAAATGATGATGATCTTTGCATCAGCGTACCCCAACGGTCTAAATCTATCAAACAACTCTGTTCCTGGGAAGTCCCAAATTTGCAATTGAACCCCCATATTGTCAACGAAAGATATGGTCTTTTCATATGTTTCAAAGCACTCCGAATTCTGGGGGACGGTAAATCTTTTGTTTAGATATGACAATAACAAGCTTGATTTACCCACCTTCGGATCACCAATAACTGTTAACGTTGCCTTTTCAACAATCTTAGTCTGAACCGTCCTATGCTGTAAGGATAATGAAGTCATGGTGGTCGCTCTGGATCTAGAGCTCATTGAGATCGGTCCAGATGATGCATGTGAGGAGCCTTTATTGAGAGGTCTTGACTTTCTTCGGTTCAAGAATGAATTTGCATGTTTGCCTGGTGAAACAGTTGATGTGATGGATGGCGATCTTGATGGATATCTGACAAGCGAAGAATAGCCACTTTGAATATAAGAAGGCTTTGCTGGTAACTCAGAAGGTGCCCTGATAATGGATGGTGATCTTGACGGAGATATTCTATTTATGCTTGTTGAGTTGACATTTCTGATCTTCAAACCAGGTTCCTTCTTCAACTTGTGCCTTCTAACAGTGGAAGGGGCTGCAAAGCCTTCAGGGGCGTTGTTCTCATCACTGATAGTCTCCAACATCTTGTAGAGCTCCATCATGGTTGTTACATCGCCAGAATTATGCAAATAGACATGTTCATTAGGAATACGTAAAAATAAATCATCAAAAAGTGACACAAAAGTGAAAACTCCTGCAGACCAAAAAAACGAAGTGAATGCAAAATAAAAGTCATAAACGTTAAGTCATCGGAAAGTCATTTGGACAAGTAGTGGTGTAGATGCCTGACATTTGCACGTTTGGAAAGCCCAACCCGGTATCGAGCCGGATTCTTCTTGGCGCAGAGTTCGATAAGCGTAGATTTCCTCTTAGCTGGTCTCTTTGTGGTCTGTGGTGTATTTGTATTAGTTTGGCGATTGGAAAGTTTCTCTGATAACGTAGATTGGATACCTGCATTTTGTACTGATCCTTCGGGCGGGTTTTGAAAGCCCATCTGTGGCATTGCTTGTCCTTGGTGTATCTTGTCGTCATTATTTGTCTCTTGCTCTTCCTCGCACGCTTGAACATCATTATCATCATCCTCTGTAGACACCTCTTGTACAGCTGGTTCAGGATCAACTGTGTCTTTGTATTCCCCCAGCCTGAGTATCTCAATGCTATCGTCAGACTCGTCATCGGTTTCCTCTTGTGTCTTTGCAATTTTGGGCAGCTCGTTACTAGCATCCAATGTGACCTCATCTTCCTCTGCAGCTCCGTGAATAGCGGTATAAGAGAAGCCATCTCTACTATCAACAGCAGTGACATCTGTGGAATCAGTGTTGTATTCATTGGCGCATAGGGAAGTCTTCAAAACATCATAATAGCCCTTAGTCTCAGGGACAGTTCTTGATCTCTTTGACACTGGTGCTATTGGATTCACATACATCGCCACCTCTGTTCTGGCTCTTTTTCTATGGAACGCCTGTATGAGATCCTCATCATCCTCCTCGCCTTCACTTCCCAGAACTTTCATCTCTTGGATCTCAATAGACGGGTCTTCTTCCTCATCATCGCTTTCCCGCTTCAAATTGGCGCCAATAATGCGAGTGACGAAGAGTGAACCGCCATCGTCGTACACATCGCGAGCGCCCATACCACTAGCATGAAGTCTATGCAATTCGCAGCTTTTCGCAAATAGCCGCTGTGGGATAACAAATCCTCTGAGGTTGCCGCCTTTTGGTTTGTATGTTTTACGCCAAAAGTTGGCGCGAAACTCGAAAACGCGAAAACACGAGAATTAGCCAGTGTGATCACGTAATCAATCTGTTGTTGACAATCAAAAAAAAATATCTTAATGCAAACAAAACGTCTTCCTTTGTGCTGAGATTGACACTGTTTGTTTGAACTCATTGATGCTTGATGCTTCCCAATTCGATTGTGAATGGCTGTTTTTACTCCCGTATTCCTGGTATTAAGGCGTTGCAGTTACCGGTAGAAGGAACTATGATGGTGCCAATGTGACTTGTTTGATATTCGATTTATCCCTTTAGCATTGACTGGCCTCAGACACCACACACATCCAGACACCGCTGTTTTCTTTGTCTCTTTGTTCATATTGAGCTATTGTCGCATTGGTTCTTGACAGATACGTGATGCCACAGGAAGCTGCTCTGGAGGATTGTGGTTTCTTTTCGCTCCTTGAAGGAACATGTTCTTAAACTCATGATCTACACCATTGGGATTCTTAGGATTGGCTATGGATCCTACAAAAAGTTGTTTCTTTATAACAAAAGCTCAATATCACCCCTTTCGGAGCTCTTATGATCTATGGTACATCCCGGCCCAGTATCCCATTGATAACGATCCAGCAGTACCATACATGACAATGACGGGTATTCATTCCAATTATGGCTCAAAAAATGTCTTGAATATCCCAAACAATGCCTGACAACTAGTATGGGCTCTTCTTTTTTTCAGTGATTATTTTTCATTTATTGAACAAAAATCATTCCAATGCGTCTTAGAGCTGAGTACAAAAGGATCATCTTGTCTTGATTTGGACCATTGACGGTCATCCCTCTTCTTGGTCCCTTTAGAAAAACACCAGGAATCGGAAAACAATCATTAAGCGATGAAGGAGATTTAAATAATCAGAGATTTAAAAGTCGGGATCCCAATGAAGGGCACAACAAGGCACAAAAGTCACAAGGGTTTACGTTTTACCGTTGAAAAAGACGCGTACGTTGTATTCCAGTAGGCTTTTGTCAGATGGTGTGATCAGTATACATCTGTGATAGGTTATACGTCGGATTTGGGAGTCTTTTCAACCAATAATCTTTTGATTATGAAACTTCTCGATTCATTGTCCAAAAAATCAATCGAACAAAGGGTCATCTCAATCACAAACAAACAGCTTCAATATTATCTGTGAGTATAATTTTGAACAAGAAAAGTGAATAACGAAAAAAAAAAGATCTATATTAACACTAAAACAATCATGAACATAATGGGTCTGTTAGACCTTTTGTCCAATTATACGAACCCAAAGTTACTAAAACTAGAGAATAACAAACTGCAAGACTGATAGCCCCATATCTATAGCTAAATGGTGACTTCAAACCGTATAATTCATTGACCCATGTACTCACCGTAGACAGAGTCCCACAAAACCCATCTTCAAGGCCTTGGATCATATGACAGGATAATAATGTGTTGACGATTCTACCGTCTGTAGTTTTACCTCTGTTCACCAAGTTCAGGATACCCATGACGCCAGATGCCACGGCATTCACGGTAAGTGTACCTAAGGGGAGTTTTTTATTAATTGGGTTCATTTTCTTGGAAATGTAGTATCTCAACCAACAGGCAATTGGAGAGACGATGCATGCAAAGATCCAGGACCTCCACTTCTCGATACTTATGAGAGCAATGACAGCTATCCAAGAAAGCAACCCTAAAACGGAGAGTACGTGACCAATCAGTTTAAAATGTGAGAGCTTTGGGTCGTGATACTTGATCAAATGTTTCCCGAAATGGAACGCACCAATCGAAAGACAAGTCTGGGTCAGAATCACAGAAGCACACTCCATAATCCCATAGCCACTGGTCTTGTAATGATAATGATGTTTTATTTGGATATTGGCAGATTTAACAAAGGCCTCAAGGATCATTGATGAGAATGATGAGAATGTCCCACAGAACCCGGTCGTGATCCCGATGAATAAATGCTGTTTCGCACGATCATGGCCCTCCCAGGTATTCTTTGACTGGATAGCAGCACCCATGATAAGACAAGCGCTGAAGTTGGCCCATACAACACCACCAACATATGCGCCGGGATACGTCGTCAGAGCGGTCATACCTTTCCTAGCAAGGACGCCAACAATAGCGAAGAATGTGAGGATCCCAAGCAAATGCAGCTCATTGAAGAGCTTAAATATCCTAGAACGCTTCGGGGGATAATTTGGATCCTTAATGTTCATCTTTTCCAGTCATTTAAAGGTCTTTCTTAAACGACTGACGGGCTGTTTTGGTGATACTTCAGAAAAGATAAACAAAAAATGTATTCTCTTTCCGCCTGTTCGGGCCACATCGGTCTAAATACCAAGAAGAGCTCTGCCATTTATCTGCGGGTCAATTAACGATAATTTTTCTTTTTTGTTTTCTATGGAGATGAGATGAGTTTATAACAGTGCAAGGATAGAAATACAACAACTCAAGGCTTTATCACAATTAGCAGTCATGGACGACGACTTCTTCTTGAACATCAGTACAGATACTACACCTGCCGTTTCGTCCAAGAGAAGTGTTCCTAGAATCGTTGGTGGGAAGTGGAAAGACCGTCGTCAAGCACAACTAAAGGCTAAAGGCTTCAACAGGAAAGACAAGACCAAATCTGGCGCCAATTCCGAACCTCTTGGTCCAAGAAAAGAGAAACCTAGTGAAGATAAGATAGAGAGGAAGGATTATGTTCCAAAGAAACGTTCTGCCACTTCTGAAGAAGACGCTACAAAAGGTCCTTCGAAATATGCAAGATTCGCAGAGGGGAAAGGTGTCCCAGGCAAGAACAACACTTTCGTATCATCATTGTTCACAGGGAATGCTGAGGTTGCTAAACTTGAAGAGGAGAAGGAATACGAAGAACACGCACCGTCGAATGCTCCCTTGGCCGATTCTACCACTTTTGACGGTTTAGGTTTGAATGAAAGTTTGGCAAGACAACTCGTGGAATATATGAAACTGAAAGCTCCGACAAAAATTCAGAGATCCGTGATCCCACGACTGATCTTCAGGGAAAGAGACTTGCTAGCGCAAGCACAAACAGGTTCTGGTAAAACGTTAGCCTTTGTGTTACCAATCTTTCAGAAGCTGATGGAAGTTAAAGATCTGAATCGTACCAGTGGTATATTCGCCTTGATCCTAACGCCAACAAGAGAACTAGCCACACAGATATACACTGTCCTTGAAACACTGACGCATTGTTGTCATAGAATTGTCCCTGGTATTGTCATTGGTGGTGAGAAAAAGAAAGCCGAAAAGGCAAGATTGAGAAAAGGTGTCAATATCTTGGTAGCTACCCCAGGTAGATTGGCTGATCATATTGAAAATACAGAGAGATTGGACTTATCAAACATAAGATACGTTGTGTTGGATGAAGGTGATAAACTGATGGAACTGGGGTTTGAAGAGACAATCACCAAGATCATCAAAGATATTGAAGATAGTTCAAGAGTTACTGCCACTACAAAGCTATACCCAACCCTACCACATAGAAGAATAAATGTGTTATGTTCCGCTACTATTAAAACAAATGTTAAGAAGTTGGGTGAGATTGCATTAAATGATCCAGAGATGGTGAGTGCCAACTCTGTTCCAGATTCAGAAGATATTGAGCTAATGGAAAACGTGGCTGCTCCTGATCAATTGTTACAACAGGTTATTGTTGTCCCACCAAAGTTAAGATTGGTAACATTGTCTGCTGTCTTGAAAGATATCACTTCAAATGAATCAGGATCACGTACCATGATTTTTCTAAGTTGTTCAGATTCTGTTGACTTCCATTTCAGTGTGTTTGGTAAAAACGGTAAGAAATTAAACAAAGAAGGTCAGGAGGAAATCGTTGAAGAGGATGATAAGAAGGAAACTGTACTCACTTCTCCACTTCTGGGTGACAACACGGTGATTTACAAACTTCATGGTTCCCTATCCCAACCAATCCGTTCCTCCACATTATCTGCATTCTCCAAGGCATCTGAATCCAAACACACCATAATGTTCTGTACAGATGTTGCTGCTAGAGGTTTGGATCTTCCATATATCTCCACTGTCATTGAATACGATCCACCATTCGCCACCGAGGATCATCTGCATAGAATTGGTCGTACCGCTCGTGCTGGTAAATCCGGTCGTTCCTTGTTGTTCTTACTGCCAACTGAATCTAAGTATGAAGGCCTGATTGAACATTACCACCCTAACGGCATGCAACACAAGTCATTCGAAGACTTCTTGCAACTTGGATTTGGGCGTAAATGGGACATGGATGCTACAACATGGCACTTGGACGTTGAAAGATGGTTATTGGAAGATCAAGGTGCCCATGACTTGGCTGTTAGAAGTTTCACATCTCATATTAGAGCATATGCCACACATTTGTCAAGTGAGAGAGACGTGTTCAATGTCAAAACTTTGCATTTAGGTCATTTGGCCAAATCATTTGGTCTGAGAGAAACACCGAAGAAACTTGGTGGTCAATCCGGTTCCTTAAGTACTAAGAAGAAAAGAGAGAATCCAAAGGATGTCATGTTTAGAAACGCAAGAATGGCCGCAAAGGCCCAAAGTGATGAGTTCAATTTCATGTGATGTGAATTCTCACAAAAAAATTCTATATTGGTCATTATTTACTTTCTTTATATCTTCTGTAGATATCCTTGTTGAATCAATCTTTCAACATCAGCTTTCCTTACAAAGAACTGTGAGTCTTTCGTTAGGTTGAAAACACCGTATTCTGTTTGTATCTCACCAGCATCCTTCAGAACTCTCACATCGATAAACACATCACTTGGAGGTTCCAGGGACCCCGTGAGGTCAATCTCTGGGAAGTCGCTCTTGTAATTGATCAACAGTTCAGAGTAATGTTTAAAGTATTCCAGTTCGTTATGGTTCTTGATCACAGGCTCCAAGTTATCCCAGGCCATCTGGTCCAGCTTCTCAGCTCTCAGCCTCTCATAAGCAAGCAAACAACGCTTGTTCCGTCTCATACACAGGTGTGTTACGAACAACTGGCCTTGCTCGCTTCTGTCTGCATCCATGTTGTTCGAGAGGGCATCGGCCACTCTCTCGAGCTCTTTGGTCTCCCTGACGATGCCTCGCACCAGCTCGTCCTGATATAACGGCAGCTGATCCAAGTTCTGCGCTCTCTTGGCCTCCGTGACCAGTTTTTTAGCAGCATCACCGTACATTTTCTGTGGTTTTTATTGCCGCATTATGTGGACATTGGTAATGTTGATACAGATTTGGTGTGTGCTTTTTTCAAAAAAGCGCGATTATCAAAGATATCACCAACTACGAATAGAGATGGGGGTGAGATCATGTCCAGAGTCTACGGGAAAAAGATACGGAGAACACTGGTGGCCAGGAAAACAGGGACTTCTCCTAGGCTGGAGTCTGCTTTCGAGTTTTCCCCAGAGAAAGAGGTGCTTTCGAAGTTGAATCAGAGCACAAAGACAATCAAAGATGATGCTGATGAGCTGCAGAGCCAAGTAACACCACTGGACAATCCCAGAGGAGGCACTAGGTTGGCAAGCCGGTCCTTTGAGAATAGCCCAGCTGCTAGAGAAGAGGGAAAGGAGTTTGCATTGGAAGAATTAAAATCGAACCAAGCTTATAAGAAGAGAACACTGAAGGCAAGATCAAAACAACCAAAAGCTGCCAAAGAGAAAGAAGCCGTATCACAACTGAACGATATGTTTATTGAAGCAAAGGAGAAACCAGGCTGGTCACCACACTTCTCACCTTCGAATTCCCAGAACACTTCTTTTGATAGTGATTCTTTGTCTAGGAAGAAGTTGAGCTTTGAAGACCGCCCTGTAAGGCCAAAGAACGGTAATTTGAATGATGGTTGGGATCTACTGGATCATCTAGAGAAGAAAGCTGTCAGTTGGGAGAATCATAAATCACCAGATCCTGCATTGAAACAAGAAACAAATATCAAAGGGGAAAAAGAGCACAACACTATTACGAAGAAACATCCATTGAAAACAGCTCGACATCTGAAATCAAAAGCTACCAGAATACCAGAATCTAGTGAATGGGACCTCTTCGATGGCATTGTGGAATCAACACCAAAGTCAAATCGTAAGCTATTGACGAAATCACATCTACGTTCACTTTCTAAGAAACGTGAGAGTTCAGGCGAAGAACACGAACTGATCAGGTTTTTCAATAGTCAATCAGGAGAATCTCAAGATCAAGACACATTGAAGAGAGAGGTATCCTCTGATCCTGAAAATGTGAAGGAGGTTTCACAATCGCCGGTAAAGAGATCAAGAAGAATGTATGGTGAGAGAAGAAGTTATTTGGCTCAGAGAGAGGGCGATGCTCAACCTGAAGAGTCAGCAGATCAGGATCAGGATGAACAATACTCTGATCATGGTGACATAGAAGGTACAAGAGATTTGCAAACTATCTCTCATTTACGTGCTCAAGGTGAGAATGCCCAGTTCCAAGATGATTTGAACTTTTTACTAGAAGGTATTGAATCAACTAGTCCGTTGTCTGGTCTATTGGAGTTAGCACTGAGGTTGTTTGAAGAGGATTTCCTAAGATTTATTAAATCACAAAGCTTGACATCACTGTATAAGTCCATTGATAGCAACGACCCAGTTCAAAGGTACATTTGGGCGTTCATTGTTGTTCAGACTACAGATGGTACATCTGATAATCTATCTTTTGATGAGGTGTTACTACAGTTGGTTAATGAATTGATTACGGACGTTGACTCCGTTGAACTTACAGAAGGATCAAAGTCTACGAAGTCACTTTTTAAGGACTTTCAATCTAGGCTTGATAAACCTTATACCCCGTTATATTTCGGTTTGACATTATTATTACAAAATCACAAATTGGTCAATGGTAAGATTTCAAAGAACATTATCCACTCGGTAGCAAGCAATGAGAATGTTAGTGACTTAGATCACAAAAACTTTCAAATGAGTTTGATTCTATTGGAGGATTACTTATCAAGACAAGATGAAATACATGAGGAGTTCAGAGAAATCATACCAAAGCTGATGAAACACCCTTACAAGGATGATACCACCATCATACTTGCATCAAAAGTGTTAATCTTGTTATCCGTGAAGAAGTTTCAACACCTAGATTACTTAAAACTGTTACAGAAAGCCATCAATGATTCCAAAGTCACCACGAATGATGAAGTTCTGCTGTTATATATCGGTCTGGTGATCAACCTAATTGAAGAAGAGAGCTGTTTTGCAAAGATTACCCAGAGCGGAAATATATCAGCGATTCATTCACTCTATGCCAAAGCTGGCCAGAGCTCAATTGGTTACTATGCACTGTTAGTCGGGATCATTTACAGACAGAAACAAGAAGTAATTGAAAAAGTGTTTGACATTGATGAATTGAAGACACTTAAACTTGAACTTCAAAAGTTCGACAGCAAGGGGAATCAAAACATGAAATTACATGTCGAAGAGGTCTTATCGCATTATATATTTTAGCATTGCATAGTTCATGGAGCGATTCTAATAATTTCCCAAGGATCGTTCTCAGTTTCACGTTTAAACACAATACGATCATGTAGACGGCTTGTACGACCTTGCCAAAACTCAATCTCTAATGGGACGACTCTAATACCACCCCAGAACTCAGGACATGGGACTTCCTCTTGGTCTTCGAACTTCTTCTCAGTTTCAGCGTACACGCGGTCAAATTCCTCACGACCACTGATCACAGAGGATTGTGGACTAGACCAGGCACCGATCTTGGAGCCTCTTGGTCTTGTGTTGAAATAACGCTGTGACACCTCACGTGGGACGAACTCAGTGGTCCCTTCAACCCTGACCTGACGTTGAAGTGAGGGCCAGAACCATGTTAGAGCAGCGTATGGATTGGACTTGATATCTTTAGCCTTCTTAGAACTGCCCCAGTTTGAATAGACGATAAAACCTTTATGATCCAGTTCTTTGAACAGGACAACACGGGAGGAGACACGACCGGATGGTAAGTTGGCAGTGGCAAAGTTCACAGATTCAGGCAGCTTCTCACCTTCCTTCGTAGCCTCATCAAACCAAGTCTTGAATTGGATGATTGGGTCTTTTTCAACTTGGTCAATATCTAGGGACCCTTTCTCATATTGGTAAGTCTTTGGGGCAACTGGGAGTCAATGTTAGTACTTAGTCCTAACAAATAGCTGTTAAACCGATAACCGATACTTGCAGACTAGTGGTTCTTCCTTCTCAGTGGACATTGTTATTGCTTGGAAACAGGAAGGCGAAGAGTTGGGAATTGCGTGTTTACTGCCTATTAAAATATTCATTTTTCGTAACTCGGGCCATAAATGACATCTCCAAACTTTGAGAAGAGTCATCTTTGCGTGGGTTTTCCTGCATTTACCGCTTTTGGATGGCGTTTGGGGAGAATAAGAGTTTAATATGTGTGTCTCCTACGGTGAAGTTAACGTGCTTGTGAGATTCTGTGGCTCTCCCTATTCTCCCTGGTGAAAGCTGAGTGTACAAATTTATTCTTGTCGCTGATCTCCACAAATCGCATCAAGGCTTATAATGAGCATTTGAATATCAAATCGCCTCGGGTGGCGTAACAAGGGGGCCGATTGGAGTTCTAACACCGCAACATTGCAGTTCAGTAGTGCGAAAGCCTACAGTTCTCACCCGACAGTGTTTTCTTTCCTCTATATCTCCCTGTTAGCATGTATGTG
>JAMAIG010000298.1:0-20576 GCA_023629715.1 Taiozyma sp. PG4208 | reverse complement strand
GTGATGATCAAAGTTTACAACCAGGCACCCCAGTCCACCCAAGCCATCTCACCAAAGAGACGATTAACTGACGAATCCCAATTAACCCAGTTTTAGGTCGAATCGAAAGAGAGACAGCTTATTGCCCAGCAGTTTGTCCATTAACAGAAATTTGCTGAACAATCTCAGCTCAGTTATTTCAAGAGCTTCAAAAGTTTAGAATTCTGAGGGCTAAAATATTGACCACTAAACTTCAGCTGAATGCGGCCATTGAGAAGACAGCCCAAATCATTGTGGCAACTTTCAAGTTGAATGACAAATTGTCTTTCGAACAAGTAAGTGAAGGTATGGTCATAGAATCTAATACAGCTACTGACAAGGTCAAGATAGTTGATGTTGAGGTAGACAGAGCAGGAAAGGAAGATCGAGAACAAGAAAAGTCGATGTTGACTTTGATGGCAATATTGATGATAGTGAAGGGGCTTTACTTGGATGTTTAAAGGCGGGCACACTGGGGGAAGAGTTTTTCAGTTTTAAAGAACTATGACTGAGATCCGTTGCTAAGTACGTATACCTGAATCGATTGATATTATCTTGAGAGAAGATTCAAGATAATATCAATTTTTATAAAGATAGATTTTGCTATCAGCTAATCCCAATAGGGGCCAAGTATCAGGTCTGGCCAGTCCTCGGAGAAACAACTGTCAGAGTACACTCAACCGTTTAACTAGCCAGCACATCAACACCATAGATCAGAGTAGAGTTTCTTACAATAGAATCAACCAAAGAGAAGAGAGCCCATTTGATTTATATTATGTTCTAGAAAGTAAAACTTTGCTAAGAAGCAATGAAGCAAATATTTGGGTTGTCGTTTGTCAAATAGAATATTGAAAGAAAACTGGCTTTTGACCAGGAAGAGAAGATTCATATCATTTCTAAAACGTAGGATAGACTCAAAGCTTACCATAATATCAAGAATGACTCTCCTATGACTTAATTCTCTTATAACAGACTTCATTCTGGCTCAGGCGAGATTGTAAGATGTTGAGTTTTCTATAAGTAGTATGACTAGAAGATGTTCGAGGCATTTCAGCAGAGTTTCTTTGGCTCAAAAGCAGCTCCACGATATACAGATAAGCTTCATTATCATATGTAAGCGTCTTTGAAGTCACTGTCAATTTTAAAAGGGGAGTGGGAAAGTAAACGAATGAAAGATCCACTTAATGCTCTACAGAAAACACTTACCGAAAGCCCCAACAGCCTATGATGAATGGAACTTCTCACGATACCACTACCGTATGGCTAGGAATTCCCACTTGCGCTTCTTCATGGTGCTCTTCAAGTCTAAGTCAACTCATGAGTTCTGAGCGGTTGTAAAGCGAATCAAAATTCACACTTTGCCAGTGGCACAGTCTTATGGTCACCCTTCAAAGATGAATATTAAAAATATTACTGAAGAGAAAAATAGCACCGCCACAAGTCCATGTTTTGGCTGATTTGAGAAGACCAAAAGGGCTTCAAAAAGCTAATCAATGCTGAAAATTTGGCGTCTTAGGGCTACCAACATCCAAATATTTCTCCACGATTACCTAGACAATCATGCATCTTGATATTCTCATCTCGACTTTGTGGGGAATCTTGAAGTAAGACACCTATGCAGCCACATGCAAGTCTTAACTATGTGATTTATGCACGTCACCGGAAATTAATTTGACAAAAAATTACCTACTTACGAATTGAAGACACAGCTCAGTTTCTTCAGCCAATTGCAAAGATACTTCAGCCGCTGAAGGAAGTAAATACGATGTCGCACGAAGAAGAAGAAAATGCCTTCTTGTACGGTGATGATGAGCCAAGCGTTGTTACCACTAAAAGACAGAAATTGGAACTCAACAGAGCCTGCTGACGAAGCTGCTAAATCAACAACACACCAAGAGAACAGCGAAGAAGGTGATGATGATGACGATGATGAAGATGAAGAGGAGGATGATGAGGAAGGAGGCTCTCTTTATTATAGAGCATTTCTCAGGTTTCAGAGGTTTTGAGTTTTGGCAGGCGAAACGAATTACACCTTAGAGTAAATGGTTACTTTAATGAGTCCTCACTACAGTGATAACTTTATGGCTACATCAGTGAAGCTATATAATCATCCATCGGATGATATTATCGTGCAAGGCTGTTCTGTGTCGTGGCTCATGACTGTATTACCACAGTAGCCTCTGAGTCCACTTTAATGCGAAATAATGGCACTAACTGCATAATTAGGAATTCCAAAGGCCATTCGATTAAATCCTGCTTGTGGATACTTAGTGTCCAATGAATTCGAGTAATACAAAATTAGCTACAGCTGATTATCAAATCCACTATATATGTTGATTTTTCGGTCGTAAAGTTCGTAAATTTGTTGATCTAATCAATAAAATCTCCAATCTCCAATTAGAAATTGGATAGACAATTTTCAAATCAGAGTTTTTAGCTCTGATGTCCAAGGGCATCCATCAATCAGGCACTGAACAACCCATTCCCAGTCGATTAATTCAACTTTCACTGAAGTGAGAGCTCGATTCAAGATTTCATTGGACGCTATTGTTTTCTTCGATCGTTTGGACTTGTGTCGTGAAGAAGGTTCTATCTGATTTAGATTTTGCTTCAAAACGTTCAACTTTTCATGATATATCAAAACAGGGGAGTTACCAGATGCGATATCACTCTTGACAAGACCGTGAATCTCTGACATCAGAGTTGAATGATTTGTAAGTTTGATTTTCTTGACAGTACTAGCGCCTAGTGTGAAGAATATAAATTTGATGATTTCAGGGTTTCCGGAAGCCAAAAGAACCTGGCGTCCTTCAAGTAGCCTATTGTTGCGAATTTGCTCCGATAGGGGTAGTTCAGACATAAGGTTGCCAAAATAACGCATAATATTAGCTGATTTAACAAATCTCAACCTCTTTGATTCTCCAGCTGGCAATAGATAAGTTGTCAAGTACTCAAGTTTCAGGTCACTATCTTCAACAGAATCATAAATAAATTTTTCACTTACCATTGGCCAGCCGAGCGATAAGGCCTCCAGGTATTTCGGACTTCTTGAGTATCTGTTTGATATTAATGCGCCAAATTTGTATCCTTGGAGATTGCTTTTGGCGCTCACACTAACCTTAGAACCACCTTGGGCTTCCAGCCTGATCAGAGACGAAAAGCCATCGTTTACGACTTCACCACTATGTTTCTCAATCAATTCAGTAAGAGGCTTCAGTTCAGAGTCATCAATACCAGTTATCACAAATAGGCAGTCACTGAACAATGAAGATGAGACATCATTGTCACTTTTCCGAGGTGTGGAATTCATAAACTCTTTTTTGTAGGTCATGACAGGACCAGTCACATCCTTTAGTGCTCCCCTCTTCGGTTTTAGCTCTAGGTCCGTCCCAAGTCTTGATCTCTTAAACCACTCACCAGCTAATATTTTCACAATCGAGATTGGAAATGAATACTCTGGATCTTCAATTTTTCTCTTCTTCCCTCTCCCTTTGATGCGTTTGCCAACAATGGTGTCATAACCCCTCATACACCGAATAACTTCATCGTTGTCTCTGTCCTTAACAGTGCATTCCAAGCCCGTTACCAGATATTCATTTTTACCAATCTCAACATGGTCACCTATCCGTAGATCTAATGGGTATAGAACACTGATTTCATCAACCGATTCTGCAAATCTAACATTGAAGACACCGTCGTTATCATGAGAAATGACAACACCAGGATAGTAGTCAGCGTTGAAAAAGCACCAAACACTGTTTTTGAATACTCTGTCTTCTTCGGTTAGCTCTTTCGTCTCTGATCTCAAAGTACCCAGAGGAAACACATCATTGACGGCACCTTGAGTTGAGGAAACCGAGGTGTTTTGATAAGTTAAAGAAGAGGTAATATCATGTTTAAAGGATTTCTGGGACGCAGCAAGAGAATCTTGAGATATATCAGTTTCCAGCAAAGATTTTGATCTTTTGATGCTGGGGCCATCAGGAATAACTGGCGTCTTTCGCTTTCTCTGATTATTTCTTCTCCCATTGAATGCCACCATAAGTTTTTCGTCATCTTCATCGTGGTATGTGCCATTATCTTCACGATAACCAGCACTTTTATTACCAGACTTAACCATGTCGACCTCTTCCATTACTGTGTTATCAACTCGACTTTCATCTTCATTATCTTCATCGATATCGGATATATCTTGAGTAACATCATTAGCCAAGTCACCAAAGTGATCATCATCACTTGCATGTCCATGGTCGTTATCAGATAACGATTTAATATTCAGCGGAGATGACACGGATTCTTTGGATGCTCCTGTTTTGTTCAAGACCGATTGAGTTTTCACCAGTCTTCTGGGGCGTGAAGGAGATGAGGCAATGGATTGCGAGGAGCCTCCGAGTCTGACAGGAGCCGAGGCAAACCTTGAAGCAAGCTGGGAGCGGACAAAGGTAGAAGGAGATTCATTTTCTTGAGAGTTAGAATCATTAGGGTTGATATGAATGGTGATTTTCTGTGAGCTCTCTTGTGCTTTACTAGTTAGGTCACGATGGTACTTCTGAATGCTATCTTCCACCATGACATACAAAGATTCTTTGTTGCCAGAAGAACCCTCAGTGAGCTCATTTTCGTTTGATCCATGGTAACCATCTCCCTTAGAGTCTTCCTCAATTACCGATGGTTCTTCATCCGAAACAATTGGTGAAGACAAGAGTTTCTGCGTAGGGTCGGTAAGACGATCTTGCTCCAATTCAGATTGCTCCATAAGCTGATCATTATCAGGCGCAGTCCCAGGTACCTGAACGTCTTCTTGACTACCATCCAGGGCTTTCTCATCAGTGAGCCGACTTTTCGCCTGAGGATAAGATGATGTATGAACAATCTGTGTTGGGGGTATTAGTCTCAAGGAAGGCCCAGAAGCACCGTCAACCACTGGAGGAACTGAATTCGAATTTGTAACAACGTCTATGATTATGGTATCGTTCTGGACGTTATCATGGATACGCAATAAATGATTGCTGCTTGGATCAGATTCTTGACTTTGCGTTTTCAATGGCTGGGTATTCTGTGTTGGGCTGTCGAACATCAGATTTGGAACAGATTGAGCGTCGACCTCCAATTCAGGGCCTGCTTGGTTATCTCGCAGCTTTTGAAAGATATTGTGAGCGACAGTTGGGGTGTCTAACGACATCGACTTCCTCCCATCAGAGTTTGGAGTTTCCAGTAGAGAATTGAACAACTTATTGTTGACAGGGGTTTCATTGAAGGGATCCTTGATCTTTGATAGCCATGGAGTCTCAGAGCTCGCCTGTGTGTTCTTCAAGTGGGTGGGCCATGGGCTTTCAGTTAACTTCTGGTGAGTCAAAGGCAAGGAAGCATCAGGCCTAATAGATGAGTTATCAGCTTGTGTCACCACATCGTTACTACCAGATACCGGCTGGGTTTCCTGCTCACCGATGGTATCATTTGCAAACTGCTCGTCTTGCTCGTCCTTCTTCTCCTGGGGATAAGCTATTCTGGTGGTACGCTCGCCTCCTGCCAGCAGCTCTTGTGTCTCATCATCACCTTTAAAGTCACAGGACGAGTCAATAATACGATTCTCTTCAGAGTGGCCCAGTTCACGGATTTGTAGGAGCCTTGACGGCTGTGACAGACTGATATCATGTGATTCGTGCTCGGTATTATGGGGCTGCGATTCGATGACTTGTGTCTGGTGGCTAACGTTAGCGTTTGTGTCTTGCTCGAGATTATCAGTTTGATATGTACTCACGTCTCCGGGCAGAATGGAGCTCAAGTCCGCGTGGTCGTCGTCACGAGAAGACGGCCCGTCGTTTCCGGCGCCTGTGAAAGAGGACAAGTCTCGTTCATTGGCCATTTTCTAGGCTTTACGTCCTTGACCTGAATTTGTACCTGTTTAATGTTTTTGTCTTTTTGTGGTTGATTTCAGTCCAGTACGAAAAAAAGAAAACCATTTTGATCAGACCCGAGACGAAACATTATTGAACAATCTCACCCAAAAGAGGTTTCACATGGACAAATGGACACGTTAGAGAACAGAGCAATTCTACTGCAGAAGTCTGAGTTTGAAGAAGAACTTGTGGCCGCGTTTCTTCTGAGTATGGAGCCTCAAACCTTGCCTTCCATCATTTAATACCGTCTTTACACCGCTGCTGACTGCTTTGTAAGAGAATTACCCAGGTGTTGTCCAGTTTTTGACCCAGGATGACCAGCATTTATCGCTCACTCCGCTGAGAAGGTCTCTACTAGGCTTGTCGCTATGCTTATTATGCCACTATGCTCCTGGTCTACGTGAGTTGAGTTTGGCGCTTGAACTATCGCCCTTTGAGGACGGTATTAGCAGAGTGATCTCGATGGTGTTCTTGTATGTTGGGCTAGAGACCACCAGCCAACCCACTTTGGCCGCTACTGTATACAAAGAGATCGTAAAAGAGGATTCATTCGGTGTTTTGAATTCGTTTGAGAGCAGAGAAATTGAAAACGAGCAGTTGATGCCCTTGTTTGAGACAGCGAAGCTCAATTTGAGTACAAAGACATTGAAGTCTCAACTATTCCTCAATAATTCAATGCTTCATATAAATGTTAGCAGATTCAAGAAGGTCTATGGAGGCCATAATGGTGACAAAGCTATTTCCTATTTGCAAGAAATCTTTGACATGGTGATATCCGTAGCGCCACTTGAAAATTTTGATAAGTTCAGGGTCATCCAGGAGGCTGTTCAAGAGATTGAGTTAGTGTCAGAGTTCCACTACTCCAAGTCAATGGCAAACGGGGCCAAGCTTGATGCCAGAGGCCTAGATGCATTAAGAAATGTCATAATCACTAAGACGTTATCGGCTTTCCTATTATTACACACGCAGAAATACAAGGATTCTCACTATAAGTTTGCTTGGATTCTTAAACAGTTTGCCAAAGTCAGTGAAGCTTACCCCAAATCCTATTTAGATGAGATCGGGTTGACCGAAGGGGTGTTCAAATCGGTTTCATTGTTGTTGTCTAAAGCATTGATCAACTCTCACAATATCTTGGAGAAAAGTACCAGCATTCATGAATGTTTGGCTCAAGTGATTTCACTTACCGAGGAAGATGAAGTAACAGCCAACAACAGCCACTATGCGCTTGATTTTTTCTTTGCAGTTATGGGGCTGTTATACCTTGAGAATAGTGTTTATAACTCCTCTTCTATTGGTTCGAATTCAATTTTGTTGAAGAAGGCAGATGTGGAAGAATCAATTAGAAAAATGATCATTCTGTCAACTTTGAAAGCTGTTGATGACTCATCTGTGGTAGATGTCTACAAAGTAATTCTTTCTGAGTTGGCATTGTTCGGTAATGTGAGTTTAAAGATTATCTGGTTCTTCAACTACTTGAAGGATTATTTTCATATTAGAACCAGTGTCAATGACTCAGTTTCACTGATGAGCTTCTTATCCCCTTTAGCGAAGAAAATTGCAGCTGCAACCCAACCATGCCTTGAGGAATTGATCGCTTACGAAGAAAAGTTCAATAAGACTCCAGAGGAATGCAAAGATTTAAGCGTGCCATTGGTACAAATTGACAAACTTGACAACGAGGGGAAACTAATTACAGTGCAGCTATTGAAAAATAACAAGGCAATCAGCTTTACGGAAGAAGAAAAGCTCGCAAAATCTCAAGAGCTCCTTGATCTTTGGGTCATGTCTTATGAACAAAATCAAGGTGATATTCCAATCGAGATACAAAATTATATTGGCTATTCAAGCAATGAAAGCTAAAAAATTCCTATACTACTATATAGATATGGAAGATATGAAATTAATTCAAGAGCCAATTCCTGGTAATCAGATATGAAAACCAACAGTAGTAAGAAGAAGCTAAGTAATAGCAGGAGCAGCGACAGCAGGAGAACCTTGGGCAATTGAAGAAGTAGAAGAGTGGCTTCTGGTTGGTTTTGAACTTGAAGCAGCCAATTGAGATAAGCGTAAACGCTGTTCGAGTTGCTTGATTTCAGTAGCATAGTTCTCAATCATCTTCTTCTTTTTCAAGATTTCCCTTAATGTGTCATTTGTTTGAATACCTTCAGATTCTGTGAAGTGGTCAAGATTGGAAATAAACTCATCATCTGCGCAGGAGTTGACTTTTGAAGCGTAGTCATTGTGCTCTGCCAATCTCTCTCTTCTGTAATTTTCGTAGAGAACCTTGTGTGTAGAATCTTTCAATTCTTGCAAGTGTGAACCAAATAAGGCATTTCTCAAATAGGTGAAATCGCTGTGATCAACATCCTCAACTTTGAAGACACCCCAAGGGTATTCTCTAACGTGATACGGCTTTCCATCAATATCCTTGACTTCATAGCTACCGGAAATAGCGAACGGAACCAGATCTTTAAAGAAAGCAAATTCATTGGAGGACCCTGGGTCGCCATTATCACCGTCTTCATCACCACAAAAATCGAAGACTCTAATATCATTGGCTTTAAGATCTTGCAAGATTAAGGCTTTGTTCAACTTCAACTCCTCCTTGGTCAAAGAATCAGCCTTTCCGATGACTGGTATAACGTTTACCCTTGTTGATAGTTTCTTCATGGTATCAATGTCAAGTTCCCGTAAGCCTTTGCATGTAGGCCTGATGAAGTATAGCGCAGCATGAGGTCTACCATCCTTGAACCTAGAGTTACGCTGAATACGGTATTCTTCATTCAAGATCTTGTCAAACTGATCTTCTAAGAATTCAACAATCTTACCAACGCATGTCTTGTTGTCAATATTATCACCTAGACCTGGAGCCGAAATGATATCCAAAGTGATTGGGGTTGAATCAGCTTCGACAATGTTAACATGACATCTGGAGACCGACATGCCTGGACTCAAGTGTGACTGTTTTGGATCGACATGTGAAGTGTCCTTCTGTGAAACCACCTGTTTGCACAAACTGTTGATGAAAGACGTTTTCCCTAGACCTTGCTGCCCACAAACCAACAACGTGAACTCGATACCCTTTTTGAAGTTCTTACGGCGCCGAATCTCCTCTGGAGAGTCATACATGGAAGCGTGAGCCATTATTGGATCTGTGACGGGGCAATATTGTCTGTTTCTTAGAAAAGTGGACAATTTAAGCGGCAAAAAAAGATTCTACAAAAAAGTGACACAAAAACAAAACATTATCAAATTACGTCATTATAAAACCCACACAAAAATCACAAAAGAACACACAATCTAATCCTCAATATCGGACAAACCCTCCGAAATGTATCCGTATATTTTCTGGATTCTCTGGATTTTTTCGGCGTCTGAAAGCTTACTAACTTCAGAACCCTTGCCTTTGGCCCGCGCATTTCTCTTCACTGGACCCTGTGCCTTTTGTCTCCCGTTTGCCGTTGTGACCTTTGTAACACCCTTAAGTGCTCCTTTTGCAGTGGCTTTAGGCCCACCTTTTGTTGTTTTAGGCTCAGGTGCCGCTTTAGGCTGAATGATGGCGGTCTTTGCTTTATCCACAGATCTCTTGTTAGGGGTCAGCTTCTTCTCTGGTGTGTCGACCGTAGAAACGTCAGAAAGTGCAGAGAGTTCAGACTCATCGTTTAATACTGTTTTCTTTGAGACTCTAGATGATCTTCTCGGTGTTCCTTCCTGAGTGATTGTAGCAGCAGCTTCTCTTTGTTTTGATTTCTGTACTGAAATTGCTGCAGTGACCGAGTTCTTGGATTTTTCTTCACCATTTGAGGTCTTTGACACATCTACTTCTTTGATGTTTTCTCTTTCTTTGGTTTCATTAGGCTTCAAAATATTTTCTTCGTCGTGTGCATCTCTTCTCTTACTAGCTTTCAAAGTTTTCAGGCGTGATGCATCTAAGCCCTCTTCTGTCTTTTGCTTCTTGTTTCCATGTTGTTCAGCAGCACTAGGGGAAAATCTTTTCTCTGGGACTTGTTCACATAAAAATGCTTTAGTTCTGGAAGCTTTGACCTTACCTGATAAGAAGTCTTTGGCGGTGGTTTTTGAAGCCTTTAGGGCGGAAGGCGTGATATCATTCTTTGGATTGCCTTTCGACATTGGTGCAGCTGTTACACCAGTGCTGACCTTCTCTTCTATAGATAATTTCAAGTGCTGCTCTGTCCTCTCTTGTTCGCCATCGATTTTAGCTTTCATCTGTTCATTCTTACTATTATCGTATTCTGTACTTGTCGTGGTTCCCATAGGCTCAGACAGTATTGTGTTATCTTTTTCTTGATATTTGACAACTTGCACTAATTCAGACACTTCAGCAGTTTTCTTTTTCTCTTCTGCCTCATCGTCCCCAAGAAGAGGAGCATCCTTCATATCAACATCAGAGTCCTTGACAGTAGCTTCAATAGTTTCAGGCCTATCACAAACTGGTCCAACACCCTCCGTTTGTTCATCAGCTTTATCGAAGTCATTGAGAGAAGGACCATCCTTCTCCGAATGGTTCTTCAAATCACATTTCTCAGTAGGTTCAACTAAATTGTCTTCAGCTGGCCAAAATTTCTTGTTTCTTTTTGACCCACTTTTCTGTTCAGTTGGAGCAACACTGGACAGCGTTTTGTTAATGGAAGATATGATGTTGTTACATAATCTTGAGGAAGTGTGCTCTGATTTTGGCTTTGCTTTAGCAATTTCATGATCTGATATCACGGGTGAATGCACAGACTTGGAGTTCTGGAGACTGGCGACGCTCCGAATATTAGGCTTCGATGAAGTGATAGCACTTGATGGGATAGCGTGTGATTTTGGTGTATAGTTAGGTGTCTTGGACGGATGAACTGGTGTCTTCAAATAGGTGTTAGGAGTCAGACCAGATTCATCTTTTCTTGAATAAGTGGATTTGCAAGGTGAGATAGAGCCCTGTTCTTCATTATCCAGCCATGATGTAGTAGGACGCGAGCTCATTGGGGTTCTGTAGTCCTCATCCCTTTCTCTTGAATAAATATCAACCATTGGTTTGCGTTCTTTGTTGTCGTCCTCGATGGGGTTAGCCTCATCTAATGCCTGTGTTTGAATTGCATCGTGAACAGATTCATCATTTTTGATGATATACTTCAATTGTTCTTCAGTTATGTTGAACTCTTCAATCGGACCAGCACTCAGGTTGGTCTTGGAGAGTTCGGTGTTCAATTCAGTTAAATCGGTATAGAATTTCAACGCTTTCTCGATATCAAATGAGCTTATGTGAGTGGAGTTTTCAAAGAACTTGCCTGATAACTGATATTGATGGTTGGCACAAGAGTAGCCCAATAAGAAGAGTATGATCTCCTCAACAGAATAAAGCAGATAAATTTGAGTCCTTGTAGCCTTTTCAAAATGACCAGTTGTAATCTTATGCAGTCTCTCAACAGCTGGTCTATCGAGTTTTTGACCAAGATGATAAATCTCTTCGCATTCTGTAAATTCCTTTAACACTGCGTAGGGTAAAGATATTATAAAGTCAAAACATAGTCTAGCCATCACTCTCAGCTCTAATGATTCCAGTCTCTCTTTCAAACTCCAATATTTAGGGCTGCTGGTACCCATTGTGTCTTTATAAAAATAACTCAAGTGAAACGACACCAGATCTTCCAGCTTTCTATGACGCTCAATAACACGAGCACTAATGAAAGCGATGATAGTAGACACTTCTCTGAAATCGCCGGTCTTTAAGGACTCTCTTTGAAAGTATCTATGCACGTAAAGCATGCTGTAGAACACGAAACTTTTTGGCAGCGAATCCGATTTGTATTGGCCATCTGGTCCTTTTGATTTCAACACAAGATAACGCATGATTTTCAGGTAGTAGTTAAGTATAAGGTCATAACTCCTCAGCTCCTCGGAACGAGGCATATCATCTTTCCTAGACACAGATTGGTTCAGGTTGTCATAAGTGAAGAGCCAGTCATTCTTCTCAATATCAATGTGATCAGGCCAATAATCAGCCGGTTTCCTTACCGGCACAACCTCACTATGCGTCGAATGTGACATAATGAATAGTGGAAATGATAACGATGAAAGCAAACGCCTGTCAAGACAATGGAGCTGCTTTCTTCTCTTTGTTTGGTATTCGCTGTTCAGACATTAAAGAAAAAACGCGAGGAATCGCGAATACAGGGAATTCCGAGGGCACCATCCCGTGACATCCCTTGACATTTGATAGTTGGGGAATCGTTCAAGGCTGGTGACCACTGCTTATATTGTTACTCGTATACGCTCATGATCATACCCATTTTGGAAGTTTTTCAACCCCACTACTGCCCTTCTACACTGAGTCCATTAAAAAACACTCCAATTGATTAAATTAGTATTCTATGTGACCGTACTCCAAATCATTTTACAAGCTTTTTGTTTAAGTGTTCAATCTCTTCGTTCAAATTAGCCTCCTCAACAGTCTTCACTAATTCTTTGGTACATTTGGCAACATCAAAAGCAATACCGGCTAATCTCTGTCTAAAATGCTTGTCTGCATACTCTTCGTCATTCTTTTGGTCACCGTTAGGGGTTATCAAGATTTCCATTCTCTTGCCAGCATCTGAAAGAGTTTCAACAACCCAAGTTCCATGGGCCTTCAACTGGGAATTACGACTTTGGTTCATAGAAACTGAGGTAGCATCGACCATTTGAGAAACAACATCATTAATAGCTCTCGAACCGGTCTTCAAATCACCTCTAGTAGAGTTGGCATCCTTGATAGACGTCAACAATGTTTGAATTGTGGAGATCACTTTGACAGTTTGGTGTTCCAAGTAGAGCAATAGCTCTGACAATGTGTTGTCGGGATCTTCAATGTCGAACTCTTCAATGTCGAAATCTTCTTCATCAACATCTTTTCTGACTGGTTTGCTTGAGCTCTTTGGGCCTGAGACATCTGCTCTTTCCTCATCAGAAGAATCAGGTGTCGTATTTTTCGACCCTTCATTGATCTGCCTGATTTCTGGAGTCTTATTCAGGTCTTCTTCTTCAAAATCGTCTTCACTTTCGACCTCTAGAGGAGCTCTTTTCACAGTTGAAATCTTCTCTGTCAAAGCTGAACCATTAGGTAGATCGTCTGAAGTTTTCGGGTTAGCTAACAAATCTTTAAGTGTTTGTTTTGAGTCTTTGTCAATGAAGAGGTCCTTATTTTTCGTTTCACTAGTTTCAAGGCCGTAAATTGGTCTTTTTGAGCCATCTGAATTCTCAATATCTTTAGCTGAGCTATCATTAGAGTTTGCAGTCTCTTTAATAGATGGTTTTCTGGACAACGGGGCGGTCATAGCAGCAGTAGCAGAGACAAACCCTGAAACGACAGACCCAAGGCCGAAGCCATCGACTTTCTTATCGACCGTTTTTTTGTTCACATCTGGATTGACTTTCTCTTCAATTGCAGTAGCAGCAGCAACAGCATCATCACCTTCACTGGCTTCCTTGTTCTTGAAGTCATTAACCTGAATGTGTTTTTTCAGGATTTCCAGGTCAAACTTTGTGTCATCATCATCACTCTCTTCTTTCTTCTCTTTCAGTTCTTCGCTTTTTTCTTTTTCAACTAGGCTCTCCTCACCAGTGATACCTTCAATATCATGTCTTGAATCTGAACTTTGTGATTCTTTTTCAATGGTAACGGAGTCATTAGCGAGGCTTGAAGTACCAAGAGTCTTTAACTCTCTTCTTCTGATATTGAAAGATTTCAGTCCTTCATCTAAGTTAGCATCAGGTTCACTAGCAGCTGGCTTCTTTATATTGTCTATCACATCATCACGGTCAGCATAGAAGTCCAAATCACCATCAGCATTTTTCTTGGTAACATCTAGGGTTGCAACCTGTGCAGGTGAAGAGGTTATTTGACTAACAGATTCAAGCGATGAGCTCTCAAGACTTGATCTTCTCTTACCGAACTTATTCATCATCTTGTCAGATAAAGGATTGATGACACTCTTTTTGGAGATTGAGGGGCTTGAATCCTGTTGTTCAAATTGTTTCACTTTTTGCAAAATGTTTCCAGACGATGACTTTCTCATTTGGATCGGAGTGTTGACCTTACCAGCTGAATCAGTAGAAAGCCTTTTCTCTGATTCCGGAGAAAACCTTGAAACCAAAGGTGAGAATCCTGTCTTCAAACGAGTGGAACTTAATGGCGATTTCTCTCCCGTATTAGATGTCGCTTGGTTGGAAGCGAAGTTGATTGGTGCCTTTCCAGGTTTCACCGAATGATTTGTTAGCTGTGAGTTTATAGTGAGGTTGAGAGGTTTGGGGGTTGTAACTGATTCCACATGTTTAGACGAAGGGCTTTCAGTTGATTGATTAAGGGATGAGTTCAGGTTCTTTGTCATTCTCAAAGGTCTCACAGGTGAAACGTCATCAGCACTAGCATTGTCAATAAAGCTGCTGTCAACGCCCGTGTGGAAGCCCCTACCAAGTTTGTCATTAGTTTTCCCTGTATCTTCACCAAGAATAGGTTTAAAATCTTCATTTTCGCCTGGTTCAATCCTTTCTTGGTTCAGCTTGACATCGGACACAAAGTCATAAACTGCGAAAACAACTTCGCTAATTGCACTTTCAATAACCAGGCGAGGTAGCATAGAACCATAAACTGTATAGTATCTAGTGGATGTAATAGCATGTGAAATAGAAGCCCGAATGAGCTCAGACTTCTCAGAATGGTGAGAGTAAGAGGCAATTTTACTAGCAGCATTCGAGACTTTGGAAATGTGTTCAAAAGTTTCATGGATGTCAACATCTTTAGCCTTCGAGTTCTCGTTGATGTGGATCAGGAAGTTTTGAATGGAGTCACAAAATGCAATGAATAAACTCAGTGGAACCAAGCCGGTACTTGAAATGTAATTGTTATATGGTTTGCTTAAGTCAGAGCTCAAGGAAAGCAAATCGCTGATCTTTTTGGATTTAAAATCTTCCAGCTTACGCTTCAGTTGAACAACTTCATTCTTCATTCTCTCGAGTTCAATTTCGTTATTACTGCTGTCTTGAGCAGAAGGAACTAACGTCAAATCCTTAGATTGGGTGATTAATAGACTGATTTCTTGTTCTTTGGACCTCAATTTATCGGAAGAAATCTGCAATTCATTATGGAGGCTCTTGATTTCCTTATCTTTTCGCTCAATAGCTTGTTCTAAATCTGTGAGTTTTTCATGTAAGTCACCATTGATTTTTTGTAGATCTTCAACTTCCCCTTCAAATTTCTCTGCCTTTGACTGTAATAATGAACTTTTTTGTTCTAGTTCAGTGATCGTTTTGTCCATTTTGGTACCTTCTTCTAACAGCAACTCAATTTCTCTATCCTTATTTCTGTTCTTGTTGGTTATAGATAAGCCACGATTGATTTGACCTGAAGAGCGTTTGGTACTACCTAACGAGTTCAACTGTGGAACCATATCTCTATCATTCTTGACAGATCCGTTTGACTGCTGACTAGTTCTCTTCCTCAATGAAATCACACTAGGTATGCTATTTGACTTTGAATGTGAATATTTGTCGGCTGAAGATTGAAACTCTTTGGATCTGTGACTTGTTCTGTCGTCAGTGGAATCAAAGCTTTCTTTGGTAACATCTTCTACGACTTTACTCAGATCAGCCTTCTCGTTGGCAAACTCTCTATGATCCTCGTTTTCACTATCAGACCAGGCCATGTCAGCCTCTTTTGGAATCACTTCAGTAGACTGAACTGTGACAACACCGCTTTGCTTTTTCTCAGAAGACAAAGACACATGCTGCTTGCTGTTATGGGCAGGAGGGTCAACAGTCTTTTGCTCATTATAGTTCCTTCTTTCGATTTCATAGAGGATGTCACTCACCAAGTCTCTAAATCTTCCCTGTTGTAAAGAGCCAAGTTTTTCTCTGGCCTCATTTCTCTTTGGATGGAAAGTGGATCTTGGTAGTAAGAAATCAGGTTCATCACTGGATTCGTCAATTCTTCTTTGCAGCTCATCGTATACATCAGTGCTTAGTTCAAAGAATTGTGAGTGGGACAATTTCAATAGTTTATCTCTGGCTTTGGCAGCTCTGGTAGGATTCACTTTAGCTGGCGCGGTAGACGTATTCAAGAACTGCTTCAAAGAAGCATGGTAGGTGAGCAAGTCCTCGAGGTTCTCAGGTAGTGGAGCAGCCATGTCACAATCTTGATTCAAGGAGCGATGCAAGAGGAGTTAAAGGAAAATAATGAAGCACCAAGATTATGTTCAGATCAATCAGCACAAACAACAAAACAAATCGATTCCTGTGATTTGGCAGAACAATCAGCGCAGTAAAAGTAAAAGAAGCACTTCAGGTTGTTTTGTTAGGAACTCAGCAGCAGCAGGGAAATCAGACACAGCGGATCAGTAACACAAACGATCAGCCGCTTTGGTTGAACGTTTCACAAAAAGGTCGTTTTGTGAGTGTTTTTTGTGGTTTTCCAAAAAAATGTTGATTTTCTTTTGTCCCTCAATAGCGCGTTCTACATTAAAATATGAAATTCTGCGAAACGTTACAGTTATTTCAATGTTCGGCTGAAACAATATTACTTAATAAGGAAGTTTCGCAAAAGTTGCCTAGTAACTTATGCATATCAATGCATATGTTTACGGAAATGTTCTCTTTTAGGTTAAGAATGGCGGAGGCGCGTTCGCGTAAGTTCAATTGACGCGTCGGCTTGATCCATTTGGGATGATTTGAGCCAGATCTAAGACACACCACACCGTCTCTTCTTCTCTGACTCTCAAGGACTCATCAATCGATAATGGCCGCGCTGAAAACTACGGATTAGTCCTTTTGTGCACTTCTTTTAGTAGATACTTGTGATCCTTCATTTCTTACCAATCTCATACTCACCCGGAGCGATTAGCTTGATATACTGGTCATACTCTGGAACCTCACTATCCAAGTGTCCAACCGCTAAAACTGTACCAGGGTAGTGTCTCAAAATCTCTTTACATTGCTCAATTCGGTTATCATCCATCACAGATAAGGCCTCATCTAGGATCAATAGATCTGGATTCTTAATCAATGATCTGATAAACAAAGCCACCTTTTGGTCGCTTATGCCTAACTCACCAAACTTCACATTCCTTTTGTCCTGAAGATCAAACTCTGACAGATAAACCTCAATTCTACCTGCCAGCTCTTTTGGTAAGTCTCTTGGAGGGATTAAACTACCAACGACATATCCAGTGGAGATTGTCTCGTATAAAGTGTGATTTGAAGGGTATATGGCATGTAATTCTGGAGAGGCAAATCCAATTGATTCATTGATATCGAAGAAATTAGAAGACCCTGTACGGCGTGGCTTATCGTACATCACAATCGACTCGTTCCAGGATTGGGGATGCTCAGCAGTAATTAGGGACAATAAAGTGGATTTACCAGTACCATTATTACCTCTGACGTGCCACCTGGTGCCATGACCAACTTTCCAAGATAGATTTTCTAACACTGGCTGGCCACGGTAAGCAATGGAAATGTCCTTGAATTCCAGTATATGACAAGAAGATGGAGCAGGGATTTCGGAGAAGACCTCTTTGATCTTGTCAATATTAAATTGAGGGGTTTCATGATATCTCTGTCTCAATTCGTCAATCTTTGGTTGTAGCGTGGCCTTTGTACCAGCATTTACAATCCCATTAGAATCAACAATCGCGATATGAGTGATCCAGTTAGGTATATCATCTTGATAACGAAGCCCCAGGATGACATATGGGTTAGGTGGTAGGCTTTGCAAAACCTCATTAACAACTTTGGTTGCTTCTGGGTCTAAACCAAGGAATGGATCATCTACAATCAGTAGTTTAGGTTCTCTGATCAGGCCCCTAGCCAATCTTGCACGACGAGTTTGACCATTACTCAGACCCATTGCCCAACGGTCTTCAAGACCTTGGAGTTTCAGCTTCTTGAAGATTTCATTCACCAGCTCGTAATTGATCTTTCTATCGTTATTGGTATTACCAATAACGAACTTCTTGGTGGTCTCATCAAATTCATCTTTGAAGAACTCATAGCGGGCAGCTAAATGAGAAGTTGGAAGGACACCTTTGAACTCTAGGAATTGGATGGCACTTGATGGCCAGATAGATTTCTCGAGGAAGGGGTAAGTTCGTGAAAGTGGAGGGTCATTAATGTACTGTGAGGATATAGCTTTTAATAGATCTGATTTGGCTGGGCCCAGGATTGCCCATTGTTCGGTGGATTTGATCTCAAGCGACACAGGATCCTTGAATATCGAAGTAGCAGCCTTTGAAGAATGGATGTTTTTGAATGCAGCGTCCTTTAAGGACACCAAGAGCTTAGGCATAACCAACGACAGCCTTTGGTGACTAACTTAGTTGTGGAGGATATCCGAAAATAAAAATATGAATGAGTAATAATGGACATTATGTGACATCTTCGACAAAAAAAACACTCAGACTTCAGTGAGAAATATGAGGGTTCTGTCAGACTCGCAGATATACTCGATTCTTGCACAATTGGACGCCAAAGATATCTCAGGTTTTCAAGATGTCCTTGAGAACGCCCTTTCCCAGTACAATAAGGACCCGACTTTGATTCCTGAGAGAATCGTCATTAACAAAGGCGATGCCATACATTTGTTCATGCCTTCATTTTCCTCGAAAGTGGCAGTAAAGGCTCTGGCTGGTTCTAGGGAGGGGTTCAAAGGTGCTGTTCTAGTCATTGATGCAAAGAATGGGGAATTGATTGGTGTCTTGAACGCAACGCACTTAACAGCATTCAGAACTGCGCTAGCTTCAACTCTACCATTAAAGAGGTTTGCCAGTGATAAGAAAAATCAACAGTTGACAGCTTTTGGTAATGGTTTGCAAAGTTACTGGCATATAAAGCTTACCCTAGTGCTTTATCCTCAATTCGAAAAGGTTCAAATCTCCGTTAGGGCTCTCAATAATAAATCAAATAAATTGATTGAGAAATTACAACAGGAGTTCCCAAAGGTGACATTTGAGTTAGTCGAGAACTCAACGATAGACTATTCAAGATCTACCGTGATATTTGGGTGTATTCCATCCACAGAGCCAAGTATCAAGTTTGATAGATTAAACAAGGATGAAAGAGTTTACATTTCCATCATTGGAAGTTACAAACCCCACATGTTTGAAGTTGACGATGAGATCGTACAATACGCCAAGAAGCACGGAAAAATTGTTGTGGACTCATATGAGCATACACTTCATGAAGCTGGTGAGTTGATTAAGAATGGTATCACTACTGAAGATGTCATTGAGATCCCTGAGGTTGATAGATTCAGGAGCTCCATCGACAAGCAAGAGAAACTAATTTTGGTGAAGATTGTCGGTCTTAGTATCATGGACAACTGTGTCGCTGACCACCTCATATCTGTTTCCAAGACCCGAAGCGTCGGTACAGAGCTGGAATTTTAGTGTTAGCTCCAATGACAAGTTCCAAGTTTTTTGATACCTTTCGCTTATGTAATGTTGATTTCTCGAGACGTCAAAAAGAGAAGGATAACGAGGATTATGTTGAATGAAAAGTTCTGGTCATAACTACTCAGCAACTTCTAAAAATAAGATGGTGGGTAGAATTGAAGGACACATTCACGATCATTAGCAGCCCGGGATGTTTTGTGTACCATCTTAAACCATCTTTCCTCTTTCCCTGAGAATTACTAACGAGCTAAAAACTCAGTCAACCAATTTGTACTCATTCTCAGAAGAAACCCTTACAAAGCTACGCAAGTTCCGCTTCAGCAGTGCAAGATCTGATACTGTCCAAGCCCAGATATATTCCATCGATAAGACAACGTACGAGATCAAACCAGATGATGAAACAGTCACTTCAATTGAAGATCTAGTGGAGGAATTACCAGATAACTCCCCACGCTATATTGTCCTATCATATCCTTTAGAGAAAGACGGCAGGAAAACCAGCCCCTTGGTCTTGATATATTGGTTACCACCAACCTCCCAACAATCACTGAGAATGCTTTATGCCGCTGCCGTGGAATTGATTCGAGAAAAAGCTGGTGTGTCAAAGTACGTATATGACTTCCATTATGTTCTGTTTAGTGAACTAATACTAACAAACCTTCCTTCCAGATTGATTGAGCTACAAGAAGAAGAAGATTTTGATGATATCGAGGAGAAAGTGCTCTAGAGTAATAGAACTAATGTACTTGTATTACAATCTTATCAAGAGGAGCAGTAGTAGTAGTAGTAAACTGTTCCTGGGTTGATAAAACATGAATATCACGTGCCTCAAAAGCACCTAATTTTTGAATGTCGTTAATATCATCCAAACACCACCCGAAGACAGTCACGATTTTTCAAAACTCGCGAAAGCCTCGAAAGTTTCATCAACAAAAAAAAAATGAAAAATTTCATTTCATTTTGGTAACTCCAAAGTATAGAAGTCGTTAACAAACAGAAGTCAAAATGGGTAGATTACACAGCAAAGTATGTGGATAACTATCAACTGTTATCAAACCAAAGAACCTACGGGGTTGTTTCTATATGCCCTATGAAAAGTAATGAATTCGGATCACTGTGGTTATGAAATGGATCGGTCTTTCTTGATAAATAAGCCATATCTTTCCTTGATTGGAAATTGACCTTGGTTTTTATAGTATCAGAAAACTCACATGGCTGTCCATCTTCATCT